>JAHPZR010010787.1:0-12501 GCA_019787425.1 Platygyra sinensis | reverse complement strand
ACATAATTGCATTGCTTTTATTAGGGAGCTTAAGGAGGCTCTAAAGGGTTTTTCGTTGCTATATTGTTTGTGAAACGATGGAAGATTACAAAGAAGGATGTTTAATGGTGTGGGCAAACTATATGTCTCCTTGCAACTCTATTGTTAGGCTATACTTTAAGGGTACTTGTGACGTCATATCAGTTACCATGGCAACGCACGAGGTCCACAAAAGCGTCCTCTAAATTTCAGTTTTTGTAAATTATCTGAGAAACGAATTCGGTGACCTACCATTTTTATTTCTTTGTTGGAAAGTTCCCTAAATTCTTAAACTTTTCAGACAGTATGGAAAAATGTTATCTAGTAGAATTAAATGTATTTAAAGTGGTACTATGATCAAGAAATCATTTCCTTTTTTTCTTGAGATTTTGAAAGTGTGTTCGCTTAACACCTAACTGGCAAAATTTTGAGCTTTGAGTTTTATCCGAAGGCTGTTTATTTTGAGGGTAAGTTTTGGATTTCACGGTCCGCCATTACTCACGTTCAAAACCGACCGACAGGACATCAGAGGGTTGGATCTAGAGAAAATGACGTCATTTACTCCCTAGCTTAAGATTTCAGCGTGTAAACGCAATTTATTATATATGCAAAACACGGGTTTAAAAGTCTGAAAGCCCGAAACTCCCGTGCTACATATTAATTCAGCCGCGTACACACGCATTGCATTCTTAAACTAGTGAGTCTTTGACGTCATTTTCTGCTCGACCCAGCTCTCTTAAGATTTTAAAGTTAGTAATGGCGGACCAATAAATAAGAAAATTCCAGTTAAAATAAACAGGTGCCTTTTTAAAATCAGACCTTAAAACTTGGGTCAGTTAGTGTTTAGTTAACATAGTTTTGAAATCCAAAAAAAAAAAGAATTGTTTTTTTGGTCGCAGTACCACTTTAAAGAAAACGCGTTTTATGGCTTACAGAAAATTCCACTAGATAATTTTCCCCGAAACTTTTATATCTGAAGTACCATCGCGAATGGTGCGTGTATGCAAAAAATCAAGATAGGTCACCGAGCGAACTTTCGAGCTAAAAACAAATGTTTTCCGCAGATTTTATTTCCGGTTCGCGCGATTTTACGCAGGATTAACTTCCGGTGAGCTGATTTTAATACTGATTCAGCTGACGCGTGCATCTTAGTTATGGCGTGTGTAGATATCGCGCGCGCGTGCAGCTAAAAACCCTTTCGAGCCTCCTTAAGCACGCGCGTTTTTGAGACGCGGAGGGCAACCGGAAGAGAACATTTCGCGTCCTAGGACAATGGTGTCTCCTAGATTTTTATACTACTCATTTCTAATGGAAAAAGATACTTAGCAATATGAATGTGGTCGTGTGAGGACAAGTTAAATGTGAAAACAGCTCACTTCCGGTTACCGTCCGCGTCTCAAAAACGCGCGTGCTTAAGCTCCCTGTTACTGTGCCACAAACGTGACAAAATTGCGAGTAAGTTAGCCTTGGCTGTATTAGCTTCTTGCTTCAATCATGTTAATAGTACCTCTCAAACGTTTTGGCCTAAAACTGAATGGGTCGGTTCGGTCCAACCGGAAAAGTTTGGAAAATAAATGGTCCACCTTTCGAGGTGGACCACTTTTCTCGGTTGGACCGGTCCGATCGAAATAATAATAATAATAATAATAATAATAATAATAATAATAATAATAATAATAATAACGTCTTTATTATAAGCATCCGATAAAATTACATATCTGATGTTAATGAACCGTTCCATTTGACCATTCCAACTCATTCTCAATCCCAGGACCTCGCTGTTCGATATTCTCCATGTTCAACATAGAGGAAAACACTTATTATTGCAGCTTTTATGGACGGTTATGATCTATCGGTGTTACTCGTACATCCATGTGCAGTTACAACAGGTCTGTAGCTGCTTCACAAGCCAAGTGTATGTTTTGGCTGTCAACGGTTCTTAGAGACGATTTATTTCTCAACAGAATTAAGTTGGAAAGTTCATTTCGTCATTCAAAAGTGGTGTTTGAACTCGTAGGCAAATATCTGGGAGCAGTCTGCACGGAATATCCCGTTATACTGGTTACATTACTACCCATGAAACAGCTCACACAATATCATTTATATCACCGTCGAAATCGTCATCTAGCTCTAATACGAGCAACAATGATTCACACCCTCCATATGAGCGCGGAACTCGCTTTGCGAGTGGAACTAAACCGTTCGGACCCGTCGCGATCCATTCGGCAGCAAGAAATTGTCGAACCTCAAAGGTCCCATTCGTTCACAGCCCTCTCTCTGTCGCTTCAATGACCAGATGCCTTAGTACACTGTTCTGCTTTTTTCTCGAACACATCTTTCTTCGTCGCTTTCCCGCCTAACAAATGCTTATGATCGGCATATGTGGTCATGAGAAGTCTGACCATGCTGACATCTGCATCCTCTCATCTTCCTAGGTTTACAGTGGCAGAAACTTCACCTGTGAACGAAGAATTACAAAAGGACTTTTCAGAGTTGTTTCATGCAACATTTTACGCGGGAAACGTGCACCAACAAAAAAAACTTCAAACAGACGTTCGACTTGTTTTTGCATCGCGTGACTTTCTATCCCGTGATATTCTAAAGAATGATTTGGTGTAAGGCAACAAAAGCTGTCTGAAACGTGTGCTGGACGCCATACATTTAATTAAGTCACAAAACTATGATAATGTGTCCATTTCGCTTAGAAAGTCACTCGAGAGCGATGTTATAGTTGTTACTTATTCGAGAGCAAAAACCCGGAACATCAGCTGTGTTGCTATTCTGGACATTCTGTGTTACTTTCCTCGCGAGAGCAGGTGGTGTAAGCTGGGTGAACCTCGTGGATTTGAGAGGATAGATTTTATCTTTGGTCGGGATGAACTGCATTCGTATGAGAAGTGGCCCTGTTCTGACTGGGAGGCGCCAACACTTGTAAGCTATAATCCATATTCAAACTCCATTATCCAATATGTTTCGAAACCAAGCCGGTTACGTTTAAACTGGGTATTACGGGAAATATTTGTTGTGAATGACGATGAAATATACGCTCGGGTGTCTGAAAGGCGTGGTGGAATTCGAGATGCTGAGAACGTTAGAGGAAACAAATGTGTTTCCTTCATCACAACATACAAAGTGGAATCAAATTCGTGGAAAGAGGTAACTTCGTTTGATTTTTTGGACGCAAGAGAAGATATTTGCATTGTAGCCAGAGATGATTTTGTCTTTTTTATTGGCGGTGAAGAAAGACTCCGAGTAAGACATGGCCGTGTGGTAAGAGAGTCGATCACCCGCTACACTGATATTCACAGATACAATCTTTCCAAAAACCAGTGGAATAGAGTCGCTGACTTTCTACGACCAAAATAGAGCTGAGCGGAGCTGCCTGTAATGGGAGAATTTTCATCACTGGAAGGGTTGCACAGCTGCGCGAAACGTGTCAATGTGAGGTATACAGTGAAAGAACAAATGAGTGGCAGTTTATTGCAAGTTTGAACATCAGACCGGGGATACGTGCCAAGCTTTTGTCAGTTGATGGCCAAGTGTATGCTCTTGGCTGCTCGTACACGTCGAGTTTTGAGGCCTCGCCATCTGATACAAAGTAGAATGTTATCATGCTGACAAGAATGAATGGATCTGGAAAACTAGAATACCCATCCCAATGAGTTCATATACCAGAGGAACTGTGAACGCTCATCCGGCGAGAGTATTCAAAGGACTCCCCAGCAATAGTCAGCTGAAAAGCTACAATCCCTGGAGATTTTCTCCTTCTGCCTGGTCACCGGAAGCGAATGAAGGCAAATGTGGCATCATGTAATCGAAAAGCCCTCCATCACATTGTTGCAATCAAACTGACATTGCAGTAACGGAGTTCGCGTCTGCAATTCGTACACCACGCGGACCTATTTTGTCTACCTCTCTCTTACGTGGCCACAATCGAGCCTCATTGTAAATGAGTCAAATCCTTGTAACCAGCGAAAAGATAGCTTTGTTCATGATGGGCATTTTGTTGATAATTAAGATAAGATGTTGAGGGGAAATTTGAAGTAGTAACTTGTAAACCCTATTTTTGTCGTTCCTAAGTTCACAAAACTTCATCCAGCTACTAACAGCCGCTATGTATGTTGCGTATTGTTAACTACTGAAAATGTTGTCAAGTGATAACCCAATAAAGCAATGTCTGCTCATGTATTCAGATGTTTTCTTCGCTTTTTTTCTTTTCTTTTTCTGCCTGGTATTTGGCTGACCAAGGGAAAATCACTAAAAAAGTAGGCCGAGAATAGGGGCTTAAAAAACACCTCGGCGCAAATCCCATCATCCGCTAATTAGTATTGGCTAAAAGTGCAATCCTAACCCTACTTTTTGGCGCAAACGGCGCCTCCAAAAGTGGCCGCAAAGCCGAGTTATGGCAAATTGTGGCAAAGGTGTCGTCTGCTGTTACATGCGTCTGGTGAAAGAGCACCCTGAGTTCTCAATTCGTCGTACAAAGCGTACAGTTCGTCTCAACGAATTAACCGTTCTCTGCCGGTCTTTCTACTGAGTGACACGCATTGCCATTCAGACGCACGCAGGCAAATTATCCGTCTCACCGAAGATCAATTGTATCCATTAGACTCGGCATGAGGACGGTGCCTATTAAATACAAAGGTTTTTGCGCCAGGTTAGGACATGGTTAACTGTGGTTAGGATCACGCGGAAAAAGTAAAACTTTGCAAGGAGCATTGGAATCCACGAAGAAAAACTGGGGTAGCCACGCATTTTTTCGAGATAAGTAACCTTGAATTTCGACAAAAATGTGACATCAGCATTTTTCTGAAAAAAAGGAAGGAAAGGATATTTCTCCACAGCTTTCTTAGAATTCACCTTTACATACAGAAAAGCAAACACATTTATATAGAACTTAAAACTGCTTAGCAAATAGTACCATGAAAACCATTTTCGGTGTGTTTTTAAATAACAAATTCGTTTCAACAGCGCTTTTAGCGTCTCTGACAGCCTTCCTCGGGTTCAGCTAAAATACAGTCTAAAATACCTTTTGCTCACCACCAGAAAACTAGTCACTTATTGAATGGGCTTGCCAGTTCCATTTCATAACATAAGATGTGACCAGGCATTTTTTAAAGTTATTGATCTTTTTAGAAAAACTTTTATGGTGCCCGTTACATTTTTCCTGGCACCTCCCCAGTGAGTAAACCATTTACCTATCTCGCGCTTGTTTTGCGCGCGCACTACGCCATCTGCAAGTACTTGTTTAGAGTTGGATTTCAGTGTAATTTTCGACAGATACCAGCTAGTCTTTTTTAGCAGGAAGAAGTTACCAGTTAGTCGGTGTCGTTCTTTCTTGTGTCCCTGTTATAGTTACTGTCCGGGGGAGGACAGGGGAGCTTGTTGTACTTTTTAGGGGATTAAAAAGGCGGTTTTGGTATCTGTTAGGTTGTTCAGTCTCATAAGGTCCACAATGGAAGCTTTTGCGGTACCATTTAGGATGCTGAGCCTAAACAACATGACAGGACATGTGTTACGTCACTAATTGGTACCTGTTATAGGGGTGATAGAAATTCAAGCCACACCCACAAAACAGGATCTTGGTATCTCTTAGGGTTTCTTTGCAAAATTTGTGACCAGTATCCGCGTCTTTTTTATCTGGGAGTCCCCCTTTCCTCCGGGGGTCATAGGCGGCACAGGCTCCAGCTGTGAGCAGCAGTCATGCATGGCGAAGATATGAGAGTTCGTGAGGGAATTTTTAAGATCACTCTTAGGAAGTTAAAATACTATCAACTTCTCAACAAATATACCTCACCTTAATTCCACAGTGTATCGCTTGATGTCTGAACGCTTCCTTGTCGAAACGAGCCATATTCGCGAGTTGCTTGTCGGTTTGTCATTCCTAAGAGAAGGACAAAGTTGCACACTCCAGTAGGCCACATTCGATATGGCAATATTCCGCCGTAACAGAAAACGAACGAATGAGCGTAGCGAACGGGTTCAAAGCCCGATTAGCTAACCCAGGGTTAGCGAGAATTTTGATTTCAATTTTGTAACTTTTTGGTTAGGTGATCTGTTTATATCGTTTGGCCTTCAGTTTTGAGCTGTAGTAACCTTAAACTACACCAAACGTTAGAGGCGAAAAACAGTTTTATACAAGAAAAAATAATGCTTCAGTTAACGTTTAATCCTGGTTTAACGTTAACCGACTTTCGAGCAACCCGGCCCAGATCAAAGGGCAGGGACCATGGACAACGGTGAATGAAATAATTGTTTCACTCTTCAATAGACTGGATAATGTGGACATTTCAGTTTGATCTAATGAATCGCAGGGACAAAAATGCGGCTAAATTTGTAGCCCGTGTCCATTGAACTAATAGAAATGTACAGAGAGCGAGCGACACAAAACTCACACAAGGACCACAATCCTACTAAAGTTTCCAATGTTTTGGAAAAGTGGCCTTACGATTGGATCCGAAGTAATGACGTTGCTGATAATTGTACGTCTTGTACAAGTGGAATGAAGGAAGAGTTAACTTGTATACACAGCTATAGCCTGCGTTGCAAGCATTTCCGTGGGGTTGGGGAGCAAAGAAAGACCAAGGAACGGTATTTTGCCCGCGCGAAATTGGGACGAGAGCCAAAATAATTTTTTGCCCCTGAACCCCACGGAAACGCTTGCAACGCAGGCCAACACAGCTAGCGCTGTCCTCACTCCAATCAAATCCAAGAAAAAGATGGCGACTGGTACATTTACCTACAATGCTTTGCGCACAAAAACTCTGACGAGCGTATAAAAATACAAAGAAAAATTGTAAGTCATTCAAACTCGACAAGAGCAATGTTGTTAATATAGGAATGACTGCTGATATAGGAATGACTGTTAATATAGGAATGACTTTCTATATGCCCGGTGGGCTTAGTTTGATTCGCAAGGTATTGTGGTAAAATGTACACCCGTCATCTTTTTTTCTTACGGTCGATGGGTGGTGCTCAGAATCAATCAAAGTTTAAGACCCAGGACCCAAGACGCAAAGTAAGAAACTTCACTGAAGTGCTAAGCGTAATGTTACTACCGCGAAATCCATTTTCACTTTTTGAGCGAAACTGTGCGGTGTTCAATTTATTCAGCAAGATATATGTAAACTTCATGGCCTTTAGAACAGGCGGATTATCGGGATGGCACGATACACGAGCGCGCGGAAAGCGCGAAGCGAAAATAAAATTGCCTGTAGTCACACAATGTTTATGTTCTACCGCCCCCTTGAAATGATTGACATGAAAAGATTGAGAAGAACGATTAAATTTATTGGCGCGAAACGGTGGATTCCGCGAAGAAAACCGTTCGCCAGGAGAACCTTTAGAATGGCATTGTTAGTACAGGCGGAATTATTTTCACCTCGGTTTCGTGCCCGCGCTAGTTCGCTGATCCACCTGTTCTGCAGGCTGCTATGACTACCTAATCGAAAACAATGGGAAATTTAGTGAAACAAGAAAACTTGGAGGATCGTGCTTTGACGGACGCTAGGCTAAAAAAGAGTGTTGAACCTTTTATTCAACTAATCATAAAAATTACAATTTCCTCGATTGTGATTGGTTTAAAAAACTCCTATTTCCCACTAATTCATTTGTCAAGCTGTTATCGGACAGTTTGTTATCGGACAGTCCAATAAGCCAATCACATTCAAAGATGTAGTTAAAATTAACCAATCACATTTAAAGTTGTGGTTTAAATCAACCAATCACAACCTTGGTTTCAATCACCATAGAAACAAGTGTACAAACTCCTAAATTGGGACTTTCTTCAAAATGGAGAATCTTTTCCCCTTGAACAATGATTATGTTTTAGAAGACAGAAGTGATTTATTTTATCCTATGGTACAAATGTTTATGCGAACTATCCAGACGAGTTCCTTTGTGGATATGTTAACATGTTCAGATGAAGTTCAGCCATCCACAGCATTGTTTATCGCTTCGCAACAACCGCGGCAAACGGAGGTAAACATCCACCCGGCTGTAATACCACTGTACAGTACGCTAGTATTTCCTCCCTCGAAAATCCTCATTTTGTTCAACAAAATCAAAATACAGGAACAATGACAGTAGACCAAGCCAAGTTTTCCCCTTGTATCAGACGGAGAAATTTCAGAAATAAATAATAGTAAAACCACAGCCTCCAAAAACATCGCTCGAGCAACTAAATCATGGATGGCAGCATAGGTAGAACGTTGTAAAGCCAAAAACATTAATGCATTTAACTGCCAGTGAAAGACGAGAATTGTTTCACATTGCTAGCGGATACTTGCCTGTACAATCCAGCTCGATACTTGCGATTTCTTTTACATTCCCTTTGCACAGTTCGGTGCCTGCAGCTTTAGCAAATCCACCAGCTGTAGGAGAATGTTCGTCCAGCAGTTCCAATCAGTTCAAACCAAGTTTCTTCATTAGCAAATGCGGCAGAATTCACCGGTATGCCGGCGTCGAAATACAGCATGGCTACAAAAATCTCTCGGCGCCGTTTTAAATTTTCAATAAACAGTTCAGTGTGTTAAAAAAACACCAGCAACTTAAGAAAATCCCTGTCCCAAAAAGCCAAGGAAACGAAGAATCATAATTGACTCTGGCTCTGATGTTTACAACTTGAAGTGTGCTGTCTATTGACTCAGTTTAAAAACCTTGAATCTTGCTGAAAAAACTGCCCTAGCAGCGTTCGGAATTTTAACCAAATTCCGCGAAGTTCTGCGCAGTTGAGCGTTTTTCATGCATGGTTGCGTTTTTGACTGACATAAGTACGGAAGCCTGTAAGGGACATCCGAGATGCGACTTAATAAAAGAAGAAAAAAAAATATGGAGTTAAATGCGAGATAAAAATGCGAGATGCGAGATAAAAATGCGAGATAAAAATGCGAGATGCGAGATAAAAATGCGAGATGCGAGATAAAAATGCGACATAAAAATGCGAGATGCGAGATAAAAATGCGAGATGTGAGATAAAAATGCGAGATGCGAGATAAAAATGCGACATAAAAATGCGAGATGCGAGATAAAAATGCGAGATGCGAGATAAAAATGCGAGATGCGACATAAAAATGCGAGATGCGAGATAAAAATGCGACATAAAAATGCGAGATGCGAGATAAAAATGCGAGATGCGACATAAAAATGCGAGATGCGAGATAAAAATGCGACATAAAAATGCGAGATGCGAGATAAAAATGCGACATAAAAATACGAGATGCCTGAACTAAGCCGAATAATGGCATACAGAATACGCAACACAGTCAACAGACTTGAGCGCACAGAGCTATATTTAAATCCTGTGGTAGCAGAACGATAAAAGGAGGACTAAACTACGGAAGCCTGTAAGGGACATCCGAGATGCGACTTAATAAAAGAAGAAAAAAAAAATATGGAGTTAAATGCGAGATAAAAATGCGAGATGCGAGATAAAAATGCGACATAAAAATGCGAGATGCGAGATAAAAATGCGAGATGTGAGATAAAAATGCGAGATGCGAGATAAAAATGCGACATAAAAATGCGAGATGCGAGATAAAAATGCGAGATGTGAGATAAAAATGCGAGATGCGAGATAAAAATGCGACATAAAAATGCGAGATGCGAGATAAAAATGCGAGATGCGAGATAAAAATGCGACATAAAAAGTATATAAAAAACCTGTCAAATGAACAACTGACAGATGAGCAAATTACTCTACTATCGCGTGGCCTTAAGTTCATCCCTACACCCGTGACAAAAGAAAATATTATCAGGCGCCAACTTCTCGCGGATTTCAATCAATTTGCGAGACGAATGCGACTACAATATATTTTTCACGGAGAAGAAAGAGAACCTCATCCTTTCCACGTTAAGTCGGACTGGAAACCACCAGTCCAGCCATCAGTAGCTCTAGAAACCTTCCTAGAAGAGGTCAAATTTGAGCTCACAAGAACTGAACTGATAAGGCCAAAAGATAATATATCTATGGGAGAGCGCCAAGCTCTCAAAGAACTATCACGTAACAAAAGCATTATTCTTAAGAAATCAGATAAGGGGAGCACAACCGTATTGATGAGCAGACAAGACAAACTTAATGAGGGTCAAGTTCTACTAAACGATTTAAACAACTACCGACCCCTAGAAAAACCAATGGTTGAAACAACAGCCAAAAAAGTTCAACAACTCATTAAATCGCTGCTCTCAGAAGGCCACATTGACAAAATGACGGCTAAATGGCTCTCCCTTACACCTGACCCTCCGCGAATACCAGTGTTTTACACACTTACAAAAATTCACAAACCGACGCTTGTCGGTAGACCTATTATCTCAGGGTGTTCCGGCCCTACTGAAAAGATCTCAGCATTTGTTGACCACCTTATTCAGCCAATAGCACAACAACAAGCTTCGTATCTCAAAGATACTACAGACTTTATTAACTTTATCGAAAGGATGAAACTGCCTAGCAGTGTCATACTTGCTTCAATGGACGTCACAAGCCTATACACGAACATACCACAACGAGAGGGTATTATTACTATATGCAATGCATACGAAGAATTTCACCAAGGAAACCCTCCAGTCCCTACCGGGTATTTAAGAGAAATGCTCAGTCTGATCCTACAAGAAAACTCGTTTCAATTTAACGGGAAAGATTATCTTCAAACCCATGGGACAGCCATGGGTACGAAAATGGCCGTAGCTTTTGCTAACATCTTCATGGCCAAAATAGAAAAAGAAATACTCGGACAGAGTAGCATCAAGCCAATCTTTTGGAAAAGATTTATCGATGACGTCATATCAGCGTGGGACACGAGCAAAAACGAAATAGAAGAATTTCTTCTAAAGGCAAACAACTTCCATCCCACAATCAAATTCACGGCTGAAATCTCAGAAACAGAAACTACATTCTTGGACACAAAAATATACAAAGGTGTCAGATTCAACAAGGATTCTATCCTTGACGTGCAAACACATTTCAAGCCTACAGAGACCTTCCAATACACGAATTTCTATTCGTGCCACCCACCAGGCGTGACAAAGGGCTTTATTAAAGGAGAAGCGTTAAGGCTTCTAAGAACAAACTCCTCTGAAATCACTTTTCAGGAGAACATGAAGAATTTCTCAACACGCCTTAAGAATAGAGATTACCCAGCTACAACTGTAGAAAAACATCTCTCAGAGGTCAATTTCTCTGACAGAAAGAAAGCACTAGAACAGAGAAACAAAAATGCACACAAGAAAATACTACCCTTTGTAACGCAATACCACCCTGCGTTGCCTAACCTCAAGAACATACTCATGGGGAAATGGCACCTTATACAGAACCAACCATATCTGAGAAATATCTTCCAGGAGCCTCCCCTCATTTCATATCGCAAAGGAAAATCCCTAAAAGACACTCTAGTAAGAGCTAAACTATAAAGGCTTAAAGAGCAATCTATTTGCGAACTGCAGGAGTCGTGCAGGCCCGTCAACACTCTTTTAAAACTCCAATCGAGTACAAGTATGAGGATACGATCTTGCTGGGCATTTAGGGATAGTGCTGGTATGTAGCTGGGAAGAACAGCATCCACACACTTCGTCAAGTGAGAAAGACATGCAACAAAAATACCAATAAGTATAGGCAACTCCATTTCCATAACCGCAGCAGCCAAGTAGTTTATAAGCCAATATTATCAGCATCCGCTTCTTCGTCTGCCATTTTGAAACCAGAGAAGGCCCTGGGAACAAGAGTCCCTAGTAAGATTGCGAGCTCGTCTTTTCCTTCTTTATCTCGCATCTCGCATTTTTATCTCGCATCTCGCATTTTTATCTCGCATCTCGCATTTTTATGTCGCATTTTTATCTCGCATCTCGCATTTTTATCTCGCATCTCGCATTTTTATGTCGCATTTTTATCTCGCATCTCGCATTTTTATCTCACATCTCGCATTTTTATCTCGCATCTCGCATTTTTATGTCGCATTTTTATCTCGCATCTCGCATTTTTATGTCGCATTTTTATCTCGCATCTCGCATTTTTATGTCGCATCTCGCATTTTTATCTCGCATCTCGCATTTTTATCTCGCATCTCGCATTTTTATGTCGCATTTTTATCTCGCATCTCGCATTTTTATCTCACATCTCGCATTTTTATCTCGCATCTCGCATTTTTATGTCGCATTTTATCTCGCATCTCGCATTTTTATGTCGCATCTCGCATTTTTATCTCGCATCTCGCATTTTTATCTCGCATTTTTATCTCGCATCTCGCATTTTTATCTCACATCTCGCATTTTTATCTCGCATCTCGCATTTTTATGTCGCATTTTTATCTCGCATCTCGCATTTTTATCTCGCATCTCGCATTTTTATCTCGCATCTCGCATTTTTATCTCGCATTCTAAATTGGTGGCCGCCGGGTTCCGGCTATGATTAGAAGTTGTTTGCAAGTGCAGATGCAGATAGATTCTTGTCACTGGGTACATATTTGACCTTCCTATGTTTTTTCTTTGGAGACG
>JAHPZR010010786.1:35000-43036 GCA_019787425.1 Platygyra sinensis | reverse complement strand
AAATACTGAATTGCGTAATTATTTACAAAATACACATATACAAATATAAATATGTTGACTTAAAGTTCTATTAAAGGGTTCTCATTCATCTCAACTTGAGTTGGTTACAGCCGCACACTTCACGAAAAACGAATTAGCAAATCGCTTTGTTTTGACTGCTCGAGTACATTGTACGTTCTTTGGCGCCTGAAATTATAATGAGGGCTGTAGGCTTCAGGGATTTGGTGATGTAGTTAACTGTCCTGATTCTCGCTGATTGATCTAAATAACGACTTTGTAATGTATTCGTGGTGTTCCCTGATAGAGGTCAAACAGGCGCGCTCTTCCCCGGGGGTACGGCATTCTAGGAAAAATACACGCCAGAGCTCTTTTCTGAACACTTTCTAACTCCGACTGTAAGTAGTGAGGTAGAGAATAATGAAAAACTGGCCATGGACAAGCGTAATCAAGGAAAGATTGACTGGGTTGACAGGCAGGGATCCAAATGTGTATTATGCGAATCAATCCTGATTTGAAGAATCTAGGCGCGCACGGTGGTCCCGGTTAATTTTTCAGTCAGCTCACAAGGCAATGCTACATAGGTAATTCTTGCAACCACGAACACGAGGAGGAGATCGAGGAAGGAACTTTTTGCTGCATGAAGAGGAGAGGAAGATATTTGCCAAAATAAATTTTAGGGCGAGTATCTGTCATCACAGTGATTTCTTCATATCTTGAATTTGAAGGTTATTCCATGAGCAGTACCAGATTGAACCGTTTGGTACACAAGTTGATTTGTCGGACACAAATGAATCAGCAACGGGGTCGACAGACTCGACCCAAACACCACGAGTATAAAGATCGCGTTTATTTGGATCGCTTGCATTTTAACTGATTAATCGTACGTGGCGCAGAGCCCATATGACGGCTGGCTTGACTGGCAGGGATCCAAATGTAAATGTTTTGCGGCATTTTCGTTGAGGACAAAAATCTTGACTCTAATTTGCATATTTGGCGACTGTAACGCGATAGTTCTGTTTAAATCTCGGAAAAAATCTCGACTTCTGTTCTGCTTTCGAGATACGTTTACTCGTTGAGTCCTCGTATATCAAGACAAATGGTTTGTCTCAGTATCAAACTAGAACAGCAGAGTGGTTTGCTATATTTTTTTCCAGAATGCACTTCGTGAGAGTATTATGTAGTCCACTATGTAAATAATATCATGTCGGATACAATGAGTTTAACAGAATGTGTTGGTTTAGTTAACTAAGGGTGCGTTTCTTTAAGAAAATCCACTTGGATTCTCAAATCCTAAAGAATCCGAAAATGGATTTTGCGTTTCTATACTAAACAGATCAATCCGAGATCTTTCAGATCATGGTTGCGTCAAAGGAACCGAAGAGTCCACTTCCAGAGTGGATTCTTCGGTTCCTTTGACGCATCATGATCCGAGAGATCTTGGATTGATCTGTTTAGTAAAGAAATGCAAAATCCGTGTTCGGATTCTTTCGGATTTAAGAATCCAATCTTGGATTTTCTTAAGGAAACGCACCCTTAGTTGATTCTTTGGATCATATTCACGATAAGATGTCTAAGTTACTTGAACAGTATGAGTGATATAGTTTACAAAAAAATGTAAAATTTCAGTTCATACAATAAATAATAGTTTCCTTATACGCAGTGGAATTTTTATAAGAAATTTTACACCGTGGATTGACCGGGATGTTTACAAGCAGACGAATCAACGCTAATAGAGGGGACTTAAATTGCATTTCTGTGTACTTCTATGGAGCAAACAAATATTTGTTCGCAATCATTTGTTTTGCGCTTATACACTATTCATGGTTAGTTAACCGAAATGTCTTGATTGGTTAGTTCCTCAGACAGAAGTGAACATGTATTGTAATTTGCGCACGGTCAGAGCCAAAAGACCAAGCATTAACATACGATAACTGATTTACCACAATTGTCAGAGCTTTGTCGTGCTTAATACTCTCTTCTGGAAATCTAGAAACTGGCTTAGTGTTTACCAGAGTTTGTTTCTGTATGGGAACATGTAACCCTGCACTGCCTTGACACCCTTTGCTCCTTCCCTTCAGCGGCATTTTGTACCATTTACGTAAACTAGCATTAAGTTATTTTTTTTTCTCTTGTATACAGTCAACTCTCTCTAAACGGACACTTCTATAAGACGGACGCCTGGTGCTGGTCCCGGCCGTTTCTTAGTCATTTTACTATAACCAAACTCTCTATAAGACGGACACCTCCATAAGACGGACAACGGACACTTTGAAATGGTAAAAAGGCACTTGTGAGGTGCTGAATGTGACCGCAAATTACGATTTAGGGAAGAAAAATTCTTAAATTACCAAGTACGCGACTCTTCTTAATACCAGACGTTTAATTGACAGCTCTTACCTTGTCGGCGGAATACATACAGTACAAGTTAAAATTGTAGATCACAGATTTCATTTCTTCTTAAGTGCATGCCCACCAAAGCGATGACTAAAAAACGATATACTTTTAGACTTCGTGCAGTGCAGCGAAAGACAGTCCTGAGTCATAAGATGGTTATTTTCCCGTTTGCAGAATGTACTTTTCACTGTTTGGACTCTAGTTAACCCGTTTGATTGTAATACTACAAGAGATTCAATTTTATAAATATGTTTTTGTCCCAGTTTGTACGTTTCGTTCAAGTAAATAACTTAAAACTAACTTTAAACAGACACGTATTCACTGTGCACAGGTTCAGCAGTGTTATCTATAAACCGGACAACTTCCAAAGACGGACAGCTGAGCCGATCCCGATGGTGTCCGTCTTAGAGAGAGTTGACTGTATACCATTATTAATTCCTGCACTACTACTTAAGGTAATGGTTGGTGGGCCATGGTTCAATTTTCTTTAAACAGTACTAGTTCGTTTTTGTTACTGTTGCGGTACTACTTCCACTGTTGCGCCCGAACCTGTATGGGAAGCGAAAAAATGGTGTTGCGTTCAGACATTGGCTACTCTAACTACTACTCATTGCAGTGTCGAGATCCTGTACCCGGACACGGGTGCATGACCTAGCCAATGACCTATCTGCTAGTGGCTTGCCTTGGGTCCACATGTCAAAATGCAAGCTGGGGGAGTTGAGAGTGTCTTGTACTAACACCTCCACTTAGTTACACTTGGGGATTTGAGTGCCAAATGATTTTGTAATTGACTATGTTTGTTCAGTTGTTTAAGCTTGTTTGAATGCTCTTTGGAGATGTCCATGTCACGCGCATGCGTTGGGAGGATTCTCCTAGTCATATGGGGGGTGTGGGGAGGGGGGTTGTCAGATCACTTTTGGCAGCTGGGAATGTCTTGGAGTCAGCTGCGGGCATGTTTTTGCGAATACGGTGAGATATATATTTGAGGAATTGAATTATACATATTTCCTATATATATTTGGAATCAAATTGCACAATTAATAGTCATACACCTTATTAGAAACCAAACTGATCAAAATTTACACCATAGTACAAACCAAAACGGCTCTCAGTCCAGTGCCTCGCGTACTCATATAAAATTACGATAACACCCTGGAGGGTTACATCTCAAGTTACGTTATTTTCAAGTGCGTAGTTTCAGGCACAAGAAAGCAGATAGATTGTCTTGACGAACAACTCGTCTTGAGCCTACTTGTAGATGCAGCAGGTTACTCATGTCGTCTGGCCTAAAAAAGCCCTTCTATAGTTTTAACAACAACCATTAGTTTAGGTGCAATGCAGTTAACTTGCTGTCGTTGACGCGTGACACTGCTAACTCGTTTGATTCATGGATTTTGCTTTGCTGTGTTTGGCACATTTACAATCAGTTCCTTGTTAATTTTTGCACGAAAGAATATCATCACCAAATACCGACTTCCCCCAAGAAGGAGGTAGGTAAAACGAAGTATAACAATAGTAATGCAATCTTTGCCTGGGTGGATCGGCTCCGCTAATTTCCATTTCGTGAACGGTCGATGCCATTTTTAACGGTCGATGCCATAATTGGTAACCAAGCCTTGCAAAGTGGACGATGCAGCATCTGCTTTAATTAGTTGGCCTGTCAAAATTGCTCCTAGTTCCAGTCAAAATTGCTCTTGAGACCTTTGATAATGCGTTTGGTTGGACTCGTGTGAAGATCGGCGTTGCTAAATCCCCCAGTCGATCGAGATAGATACTTGATCTGTGAACAACTTTTTTTATGATACGATCATGCAATTCAGCTCAATGTTTTTTGTCATGTTGAAAACGTTATAAAAATAGGTCCGCTATGCGTACTTGGGGTGTTATGCTTAATTTTATCCTTTCGGTTGGAATGCAGTTCTCAAATATCAGTATCTGGGAGTTGAATTGCTGCAAGTGAAAAGGCAGACAAGTCATCACAATTTTTAAGTGGAAAATGTATGGCAAAATATGTTTACTTACTTTATCTCTAGTAATAATTGAAGGCTTTTGTGAAAGAAGGGCGTATATGGGCAATTCCATGTTACAGACATTACATTCAGAGGACAAATGTTTGGAAATAAAACTTTTTCCTCCATACTTTTCTTAAAAGACCCTAGCCAACCTCCGCCATTTTCGATGCCATCAAATTTATTGATATAGGCGTGATGAAGCGAATTCTTATTGTTTTACTGTAAGCTATGTTTCTGAAGGTATGTTTTAAATTATCTTAAGTAGTTTCACAATGATTTTTCTTCGTTTCCACAGGCTCCGAATAAGATATAATAGCCAGATTCTTGCACGCAAACAAAAAGAAAGGTGTGGCTGACTAGGGCCCTTTAAGCAATTTTTGTTTGATATCTGTACAAGTAATTCATCACATGGTACTTAACTATTAACAGAAAACTCGCATTTCATTCTTAAAAGTTGTCAATATTTTTGTTTTAAGCCCTGAGCTCTGTTACGTACATTACAAAACTAGAGTCAGCAGACACAGTGGTTGTTGGATCAATGATATCAAATATTGTAGGACCTGGATTTTCCTCCATATCATCTGCTTGCCATTTACACTTCTGTCCAGAAATGCTGGCTGATGTGATTCAATGCAATTTACGAATGCATGCAAGCAGCAAGTGTCATTTCCATATTAATTCAAATTGACAGTTTACGTATGTTTTGGTGGCTTTTAAGTAAAGAGGACAATGAATAATAATAATAATAATTAATCTTTAAACAGGGTGACTCCCTCAGTCGCAGGACTGGTATCAAAGGTGCCCTGTATAACATAAGATACAAGAATATGTATAAATTATGTATATCTATAAAACCAACCACTTTAACAAGATCCAGCTAAAAATGTTATTTAGAAGCTTATAGAGAAAGAATAGGATTCTTACTGATCTTTATCATAAAGAGCATGAATCTCATCAACCTGCATTTCTGGACATGCAATGTATCTGGCCTTATTATTCAACAAATTGTAACACTATCCAAATATGGTCATGATGCTCTCGATATATGTCATCCGTAGGTAACAGATATCCGGCGGTATACGTAGCTTCGTCCGTGGGAAGAAAAAGTGAAGTGAAAAAATGTCGACAGAAAGGTTTAAAAATGTTACGAGCTTGGAAATCAATTTTGTTATCAATTTATTGAATAATAAAACAATTATCCAGCTCAATCTCGCGGAATATCGTCTGATTTTAGCCGACTCGTCGTACGGCCTCGTCGGCTAAGTATCACAATATCCCGCGCGATTTCGCAGGATAATTGTTAATTATAAGCAATGAGATGTAAACATTGTATCACGTAATTTGTGTAAACTAAAACATCACCTCATTCCACAGCTTGTAATGTCCAACAACGTCTTTTAATGTTGGCAAGTAAAACACATTTAAGTAAAACATCACATTCCAAAATGACCCTTTCACACGTGAAAGAGCATCCTTGGTTTTGTCAAAATTGTTGACAGCCGATCCTTGACCGGTATTGTTCGATTATTGTTCCTATGCTGGCGACTAATAACAGACAACAGTAGTGCAAGACTCTTATTCAATGCGAGTATATTTGAGAGTACAACAACTCTTTCAGTTTGAGGTGTACCCACACCGATAGCTGTTCAAGTCGACAAATACTGGCTTGTGAGAGTGCGTGAGATTCTCGTGAGATACTTGCAACCCCGCACCGGATTTCAAGCCAATGAAAAAATAGGTCCGCAAAGCGTACTTGTGTGGGCTTTGATATACTTTTATTCCATTTCGTTAGAGTGCTAGTTTTAAACGTCAGTATTCGGGAGTTGAAGTACTACAAGTGAATAGGCCATCACTGAAAAGATACAGGTATAAATTTAAATAGACTGAGTAATATTGATTATCAGGTATCACCATAGGTGAGTTGTTATTAATTTTATTGAAGGCCCTTTACAGATATGAAATTAACTTGTGCTTGAGGGTTTGCTGGAATATCTAAGCCAGATACATAATAAAGTCAGCAACTGAGAATTCAACAGTTGGTCCCAAATAGACACCTTGGCAATGGTGTCGATTCCACTGAAGTTTTCAATACGCTTTGTTCTGACTGTAAATAAATGTTGTCATGTGGAATAAGAATAATCAATTTGCATTCAGGAGGTAGGTTCTTTAGTTGATTACCAGCACAAAGATGATGTAAAATGTGGTAAAATGGTACTGTAAATACAGTAAAATAAAATCAAAATACATATTGTTCATACAATATGCATTCCTGGTCGAGTTGCACTAATGTTGCATAGGTATCAGCTTGACAATCACAAATCAAGACATGAGCAGTACACTTTTCATGTTGAAAGGACCAGTCCATGTTCGTGAGAAAGACAATTGCAAATACAACAGGTTTTTAAGCTCTTCAATGCTGACAAAAGTGTATCTCCCTAATTAAAGAAGTATCTCATGCAAATCATCAAAGTTAAATTAAAAATATGTCAAAGCTTTGCTCTCACTTGTTAAAAACTGTAAACAACAGCAATTGTAGTATCAATGATGTAATACATCAAGCATGAAAGACGATGTAACCACACTTCCAAATATGGAGAAGAGTACTTACGATATTAAAAAAGACAGAGCGGAAAATATTTGGCAAAATTTGAGGCGTTGGAAATGTGATGGAATGTGGTCTTCGGCGTTTGACACACTATACACACAAGTACACCTATCTTCTCAACTGAACTGACTAAAACTAAGGAGAAAGGCGAATTAAAATGACAACATCTATACCAATTAATATCAGATATGCAGACACCATCACAATTATGATTTCCATTGTTTAAACTTGATGAATTATTGATGAGTTTGAGAAAATTGTTTGAAAATGTTTCCACAAAGTGAGTTTTTAAGAGACATTCATATTGGGTATTGTTTGATATCAAGAGTAAAAATAATGAACAATGTATTTTAAATCGCATTATGTTGCATCGAATGTACATTCTGGCAAACACCAAAACTATTCCTGGATTATTAGTTACATGTACCTGTAACCTCATTGGAACACTAAACGGCAAATACACTTTTTTTTGTACAGAATTAATATCTTGTGGCACTTTATAGGCTCGATCCAATAAGCATATCGAGTACAGTGTCTTCTATTTGATTGTAAATTTTAACAATAAATAACAATAATTTGCAACACACCGTACACTGCTTACCAGCATTTACCAAAGTGTGCTTCGGTCAGTTCCTTGAGTTGTGGCCAACAGACACAGTGGTTGTTGGATTAGTGTTATTAAATACTGCAGGGTCTGGATTGTTTTCCACGTCATTCACTTCCCCTTACAAGCAACAGGATATAGACGAAATGTAGGTCATCATTTCTTTACATGTCCAGAATTTGTTTCAATGTTGTCGAGCAAAACACATTTAGCTAAGACATGGTAGGAATCCATCCCCGTTGAACATGTGATAAAGCATCCTTCGCTTCCTCGACCGGTAATTTTCAACTTATGTCCCCATACTCGCAGTTAATATTGTCATGTAGTTAACAAACAGCTCTAGTACAGTTAAGTTCAGCAGTTTGACTGCATTAAATAACTTCACAGCAGTAGAAGTACATGTATACGATTTAAGTGATAG
>JAHPZR010010786.1:12500-30000 GCA_019787425.1 Platygyra sinensis | reverse complement strand
ATTAAACCCGAAATTCTCTAGTTAATTATTAAAAGAGGCCAAACCAACTTTACCATTGTCTTTATTTTAGCTAGCGGCGAAGAAAAAAGCTATTTTCGTGTCGTTTCGATAGGACACCTAATTTTTGACTGCCGCATGTACTGCGGGCTCAGCCGCCGTATGCAAGGAGACTGGAATGATTGTGACGTCATTTCAGGACTTGAAGCTTTGCTAAAAATAGATTTCTCTGACATTTTCTTATTTTCTTATAAACAATGCACTTTTGTACCATTTTTTTTAGCGAATTTATTAGCTCAGAATCAGAAAATGTGGGAGAAATCTGTTTTTCGCAAAGCTTCAAGTCCTGAAATGACGTCACAATCATTCCCAGTCTCCTGGTTTTGGTCTTGCGGTTTTGTACCCCACCGCAAGTGAAATTTGACGCTTTTGATACATTAAAACACCGGCAAGGAAAATCGCTATCGAAATATTTGTTTTGCTATTTTTATCAGTTCATTGTGGAAATTTTATCGAGCAAATAAAATAAATTTTGTCATCTACACTTTAAGGATGACATATCAGGACATGCAATGGGTCACCTCGCAGCTCTTACAAGGTCTCACCTGATTGGAGACCACCCTTGAGGTTTAACAAAAGAACAAACAACAGAAACAATGAAGCCTAGCCCTAAAAGAAAAGGGCTGCGACTCTATCCTCGCCAATGAAATTTAGAGCTTGTAGGAGCTGCGAGGCTACCGCATGCAATTGAATCGTATAGTGTGACGTTAACCGCTGACACTCCACCGGATGACAACATTGCATCCTCCATTTAAGTAGGCGTCTCAATGTCCTTCTCGGAATTGAGATGAATTTTTATGAGCCTTTCCAATCACATGGCTTTTTCCCCCCTTAAGGATTTGAGAAATCAAGACACTTAGTGGTGACACCATAGTGCTCGCCAATAACTCTGGCACTGCTCCACAGCCGGCATTGTCTTAGCGATAGTAGACAAACTCTAACTGTGGGATTGTGATCTTGAGCTGCCGTAGAAAGTCTGCCATCACTGCGAGTACAGCACAGCTGTCCTAAGCATCTTTATGTCTCGGCCTCACTTTTCGTGGCCACTGTCAGGTGCCAAGGGATTCCGCGGTTTCCAAACCACTCAGTTTGGCTCTCTATGTACTTTCTGGGCAAATATTTCATCGCCCAATCTTGCACTTACAGCACTGACGATTCATCTAGTTACTCCAGTATCTCCACTTGAGCTGAGTTATGGTTTTCAGAGCGAAGAAGGTGTGATTTCCACGACCAGATGGCGGTCTACGCTTATTTTACTCTACATAAGAGCTCTTTTCTTTCTTCAGCTGACAGGTTCACTGTCCGCGCAGCTAGGCCTGCCTCAATATCAAGTGTTAAAATATTGCACCGATCACAAACCTCATTACATGGTCACAGCGAGCCTGATACGCAGAATCCTTGGGGTCGCTTAGAGCGAACGCTCTACAATGATCGGGAACTGTAGAAAACTCTGAGACCTGTGCACCTGTAATATGAAGGTACCACAATATTTGGCTAAACGCATCAGTTTTCAATGCAGAATATATCGAAATGAGTTACAAAACAACGCTTCATTACAAGACTGAAATGGTTCATAATGAATTTTCTAAATGCCGGGATTTTCTAAGAGAACGCGCCTTATTGATTCCACAGTCAGCCTTGCGCTAAGATTGAGTGAATCTCCGACTCAACATCAGTTACGCCGACAGACCGTTCGTGGAGATACTTTTCCTTGACTTGTTTTAACTTAGGAGCACTGCCCTAGCTATTCTATGAAAAGAGCAGCTGATCTCCATTCCATATGCGTTCAGTCTGACAGCACAATCCGTCGGTATACAATGTTAAGATATTCTTAATGTCGGACGTTCATTTTATCATTAGGACTAATTTAACCTAATTTGGTTTTCTTTTGCGTTGAAGATTCCTTTTTTTTTTTTCGATTTTGTTTTTTTTTTTAATTGTTCTGATCCTGTTCCTAAAGTTTACGTTTGTCCCTATTCAAAATGTCTTCCATTGTATGTTTGTTTGTTCGTTTGTTTTAATTACAATTGTTCGGTCTTCTTGACTACTTGATGGCCGGTTTTTCCTCCTTGATTCTTGTTCTTTCCTTTTGGTCTTTCTGCCAGGCATTTGCGATAAGTAGTCTACATCAAAAGTAGTAGACTTTTTTTCAACAAAATCAAACTATTTGCTTATGCGCAAAATCAGTATAAAACCGTTCAAATTTCCATTTATGCCCTCAAAAGGCGTTTGACATGTCATTGCGTGACGTACAAACAATGCATCTTTCGAACATGTTAGCTCGCCGGACTCGGTCAGTTTGCTCGTTTCGCCGGGCCACTATGATGACTAGAATTTACTTGTTTACAAGTTCACTTGTACGTTATAGAAGAATTGAAGCTAAGAAGTACTCTAGACTGTCAAGAATTGAAAGAGCCATCCAGGTATTGTTTCGATCGGTTATTTTTCGGTAAACACTGTTATAGCTACTGTTGGAAGGAAGATTCAGAAGATGACTATTTTGAACAGAAAATAAGGATAAAACCCCATCTCTAGCCACTGGATTTACAAGGTGGGTTTATAATTCTCATTTTTTTTTTTATTTAGTAGGATGCTAAGCACTAAGATTTGCTTGGAAGTTTGGGTTCGACAACATAGCCTCTAATTCGATTGTTTGCAGTGTTTGACACCTCGAAGAAGTGATTTTCCCGAAAAAGAGCGCACATTTTTCGTACAGTAATTAAAGGCCCCAAACTAATCTTTATATCCTTGAAAAGAAGAACATTTCTATTAATCACAACACTAATCTCAAGTCTTTCGGAGTTATACCGCATGGGTAAAACATGTCATGAAAACATGCTCCAAAATTAGATTTTAAAACCAGAAAATATTGGTAATTTTTAAACAAGCGCCGTGAATTCAAGATTAGACTAAAAATCCTGCTTTTCGGCTTAAATAATTTGCCAATGCTTTCCACACACATGTAGAAGTTAAGCTGATTCCTCAGTATTGCATTGCGCATCCCTACTGCGCACGATGTTTGCGTCCTTAGCGCGTGCAAATGAGCGCGTGCACGTGCAAAACGTAAGAAATATCACACAAGCAAGGCTTAACAGCGAAATAAAAGCTCGTTTCCTCTTAAACGAGCATGGTGGCCTATCTTTTTTATTGCATAACAATAGGGCCCATGTTATCTTCTTTAATCTAGAAAAATTTAAAAAAAAATTATCGGAAGGAAAAAAAGGATATAGCTGGAAGCGTACACTAAACCGTTACTCTAGGATGTAAATTATGACCACGAAAACAGCGACTCGACAAGCGCATTTCGTCCACCTCGTTTTAAATGGTTCGATTTTTTCCACAAATTTTATATAATATTGTTCCATATGTTCCATACTTTCTTCCTGTCAAGTTTTCTTCCGAGTATTACTTCAGTAAACTGTACTTTCAGCTACCACAAAATGTAACGTGGACCAATGAATTGGCGGTGGCAAAGCATGGTGAAGGACGTGTTTTTGGTCGCTCTGTTAGAAGTCTTTTAGATATGTGAATAACTTTAATTCAGTGCTCCGTCTACTAGCAAAATGAATGAAGAGATCGAGGAAGCCGCTTTAAACACCGGAGAAAAGTGTATTCCGCGTAAACGACAGCGAGAAAATACTGGTTCTCAAACGGACGAGGACTGTGTGTCCGGCCATTGCTGCGATGCCTCGGCAAGTATCATCAAATTAGAGGCCAAGATCGATAACTTTTAGATTTGTTTACGGAAATAGCATCGGTGAAAGACCGTTTAACAGTGGTAGAAGAAGAAAACAAACAGCTAAGGAAGGCCGCTGAGTACACGGGAAAGGAACTAACAGACCTAAAAACTTGTGTAGCCAACACGTGCTCTCAAAGAGCAAGTGGTACCGAGGAGATGCAGAACCACAACACGGAGATTCAACAGTTGAAATGCCGCAACATCAAATTGGAGGCGTATACTAGAAGGGAGAGTATAAAGAATTATAACCTCCAGGAAACTGACGGTGAGACACCACGAGATACAGAAAAATTGGTTCGTTCAATGATGGAAGAGAAAATGGAAATTTCAAGTTTGGATATGAATGAAATTAGATTTGAACGAGTACATCGCTTGCCAACCCGGCGCAACCCGCGGAGGTCCACGAATACAAGGCCTGTTATTGCTAAATTTAGTTTTTATCAATATAAAGAGTTCGTTTTGTCTAAAGTTAAAAATTTAAAAGGTACCAAAATTGCAATTTCGCATGACTTCCCTAAAGAAATCGAGGCGATTCATACGAAATTGTACCCTGTGCTAAAAAAGGCGAAGCAAAAAAAAAACAATCGGCATTCTTCAAGGTGGACAAATTGATCATCAACGGCCAAGTATATAATGGGACTGAAACTGAAAATCTTTCCTATTACGGTTCAATAATGAATAGCGTATAAGCTTTAGTAGATGGAGGGCTGATGGGACTTAATGCACGTCAGACAAACAATTTGTGTATTTATGTTACTTGTTTATTTAGGAAATTTCTTTGTATTTCTTTTTTCTCTAATACGTATGCATGTAGGATTATAGCTATTCATAAACTTAGACTTCCGACTGTAAGATTAGAGTGCACGAAAAAAGCCTTTTTTATCATGGCTGTGTAATTTTTAATCAAAATTTTTAAACTTTTAGATTTTTAGTTTATTTGTCATTTTATAGTCTAGTTTGTTTGTACCTGATCATTATTGTTACTTTCTATAATTTAGTTTATTTTATAGGGCCTCTAAGGATATCAGTTTTTCCAGTTTCCTGTTTAAAACTGAAGGAGTTACCCTATTAAAATAAAGGTTTCTATCTATCTATCTATCATATATGCCGAGCAACATTGGTGAATCTCATTTACTTAGGTTTTGCACCCTCACAAAAAGTTCTTTTGTTTATTTTTTTAAATTTGGAGCTAAATTTGCTGTTCATTAGCACATACATTTATTTTTTTTTTGTCTTTGGCTTCTGATGCGGCTCTCAATTTTGAAACGAACATAACATTTAATGGGCGAGGTCTTTAAATTGGTATCGCTCAACGCAAAGGGCCTAAGTAATTTTAAAAAAAGAAGAACAATGTTTACTTGGTGCAGGAAACGTAAAGCTGACATCATTTTTTTGCAAGAAACCCATTCAACAATAAAAACTGATACTCAATGGAAGAATGAATGGGGTGCAGATATTATAACAAGTCATGGCAGCTCCAACGCACGTGGAGTTTCTATCTTGATTAAGAATGGCTTTGATTGCACCATCCATCAAAAGATCCTTGACCCTTTGGGACGCTTCATTATTCTTAAAGCTGATATTAAAGACAAAACATATGTTTTAATAAATGTATATGCACCAAACAAGGACAAAGATATCTTATCGTTTTTCAATAACTTACTCGCGACGCTACAAAAAGAAAACTTAGATTCGGAAGATAATATCATTATAGGTGGCGATTTCAATTGCCCTTTAAATCCAGAGATTGATAAAAAAAGGAGGCATAATTATTCAAAGAAAATCAGTTACTGCCTGCATTGATTGCCTACAAAATCAACTGGATCTGGTTGATATTTGGAGAATTAAAAACCCAGACACAAGAAGTTTTACCTGGAGTCAAAAGTCTCCAAGAATTTTTTGCCGCCTCGATTATTGGTTGATTTCTAATAATTTGAATGATTTAGTGAAATCTAGTGAAATAATTCCAGCCCCTCGAACAGACCATGATGCAATTTGGTTAGAGATTGGAGAGCTAGAAAATGAGCAGAAAGGTCCCGGGTATTGGAAAATGAACTGCTCCATGTTGAAGGATGAAGAATATGTGAATAATGTTACTGAAATGCTTCCAGTATGGACGGCAGAGGGACGCAAAGAACTTTCGGACAGTCGTAATGTTTGGGATTGGATCAAATACAATATAAGGGCGCACGCTATTAACTACTCTAAGAAAAAGGCCAAGGAAAGAAATGCAACAGAATTAAATCTCCAGGATGAGCTTAAAAAGGCAAAGCAAGAATACGAAACTACTCCAAGTGACTCTAACGCAACTCGCTATAATGCAGCTCAGGAAAAGTTAGAAACCTTTTATGAAGAAAAGACTAAAGGAATAATTATACGCGCACGCGCTCGTTGGCATGAGCATGGGGAAAAAAGTACTAAATACTTTTTAAACCTTGAGAAAAGAAATCATATAAAAAAGCATATACGTAAACTTCACATAAGTGGGGTAATTAAAACAGATCCATTTTGTATATTAAAAGAGCAAGAACGGTTCTACAAAAATTTGTACAAAAGCAGCAGTACTGATCCAGATATTAGACTTAAAATTTCTTCTTTTCTAAACGATTTAAACATACCCACACTTTCTGAAGACCTGAAAAACATTTGCGAAGGCAAAATTTCAGCAGAAGAATGTTATTGTCTCCTTGATAATAAAACCCCTGATAATGACGGTATTCCTATTGAATTCTATAAGATATTTTGGCCAGTAATTAGCGATAGCTTCATGAACTGCATTAATGAATGTTTCGAAAAAGTTGAGATGTCTAGCTCTCAAAAACAAGCAATCATCACACTAATAGGCCACTTTCGATATATTAAAATTCATCTTGACAGTGAGGCTTAGAGGACACAAACAATAGAAATGAATTAACATGGCCGTTCAATTTCCTTTGTTTGTGTCCTCTAAGCCTCGCTGCGATGCTGTATTTTAATATATCGAAAGTGGTCTATTGAAAAGAAAGGGAAAGATCGTTCATTTTTAGAAAATTGGCGTCCAATTTCCCTCGTTAATGTAGATACAAAAATAGTGACAAAAGCAATTGCATCGAGGATTAAAAATGTTTTGCCTGATATTATTCATCCCAATCAGACAGGATATATAAAAGATCGTTTTATAGGCGAAACTATACGATCTATTTACGATGTCATGGACTTTACGGTGAAAGAAAACATTCCCGGTTTAATGTTATTCATTGATATTCAAAAGGCATTCGATAGTGTTAAATGGGAATTTCTTTTTAAATGTCTTGAGGCATTCAATTTTGGTCCAGATTTCCTTCACTGGGTTAAAAATATACAAAGCTGTATCTTGAACAACGGTATGACTTCAAGCTTTTTTACGCTGGAACGAGGAGTTCGGCAGGGAGACCCGCTATCTCCATATATGTTCGTTGTAGCTGTAGAAACACTGGCTATCGCCATTAGACAAAATTCGGACATTAAAGGAATTTATATTGAAGAGCAAGAAACGAAACTTTTACAGTATGCCGACGACACCACGGCGATATTAGCGGATACTAACTCTGCCAAAGTATTATTTGAACTACTGGACCGGCTTCGAAACATTTCCGGTCTTAAAATTAACTGCTCAAAAACTGAGGGTATGTGGATAGGATCATTAAAAGAAAGTAAAGAAGAATATTTTGGTATTAAATGGCCTAAAATCCCGGTTAAAGCTCTGGGGGTGTATTTTACATATAACCAGAAACTATTAAAGGAAAAGAACTTTATTGAAAGGCTAGATAGTGTAAAAAAACTCATTAATATTTGGTCCTCTAGGGGCCTGTCTATCTATGGTAAAGTGACAATAATTAAATCTGTTTTTAATCCCAAAATTACGTATGTTCGTTACTTCCTACTCCAAAGGAAATTGTGAATAAACTGAATCAATTGCTATTCAAGTTCTTATGGAATGGTACAGATAAAGTGACTCGCGTGTCAGTAACAAACGATTATGAGAAAGGTGGTCTAAAAATGATAGATTTGGAAAGCATGGTTAAATCTTTAAGGTTGCCTGGCTAAAACGACTATTTAACGATTCAAATGCAACATGGAAGACGTATTTACTTCATTTATCAAAGCCCGTAGGAGGTAAGTTCTTTCTAAATTGTAATTATGAAGTTTCTGATTATACGATATCTTCTCAATTTTACCAGGAACTTCTGTTATGGTGGTCGGAATTCCGCGAATCCTTCGCTTCAGAAAGTGACTGGAAAATTATTGTTTGGAATAATAAAGAGATTCGAATAGACAATAAGCCGATGTACTATAAAAATTATTTTAAGTGAGGAATCATTTACATGCACGATCTTCTATTCGACTTAAATACTACAGACTCTTATAATTATTTTTCGAACAAAATTGACAAGAGCAATTTTCTGCAATGGGCGGGCCTACGTCATTCTGTACCTTCTCATTTAAAAAAAAATCAACCTAAATACATCAACCATATCCCCATTACAACTTTTAATTGGAAATAAAATCTTTGACATTAAAGTGCTACTGCGACCAAAAATCAATTCTACTTTTTCTTTGTATTTCAAAACTATGTAACTGAACCACTAAGTGACCGAAGTTTTAAGCCTTCATTTAAAAAAGAAATCTGTTTATTTTGACTGAAATTTTCCTAATTAATGGTCCGCCATTACCAACTTTAAAATCTTGAGAGAGCTGGATCGAGAATGAGATGACGTCAAAGACTCACTAGTTTAAAAATGCAGTGCGTGTGCACGCGCTTAAATTAATATGCAGCACGGGAGTTTCGAACTTTCAGGCTTTCAAACTCGTGCTTTGCATGTACAATAAGCTGCGTTTACACGCTGCAATTTTAAGCTGGTGAGTCTTTGACGTCATCTTATCCTCAATCCAACCCTCTGAAGTCCAATCGGTCAGTTTTGAACGTGAACAATGGCGGACCGTGAAATCCTAAACTTGTACTCAAAGAAAACAGCCTTTGGATAAAATTTGAAGCTAAAGATTTTCCCAGTGAGCTGGTGTCAAACAAACACGCTTTTAAAAATCCGAAGGAAAAAGAGAAGTGAATTTTTTGATCACAGTAGCACTTTAAAGACAAAAAATCAAAAGATTATTACTCGCTGCTGGTTTCAAAAAAAGCTCAGCTTCCTAATATTGTCCGCAAATTGAAGATTGATTTTAATTTCAGAACCCAACAATTAAAAGGAATCTTCTCCTTACCACATTTGGTTGCACTTGAGTCATATGTTAAGGCCTTTCAATACAAAGTAATTAATTCTTTTCTTTACACTAACAGCAAACTATGCAAAATTGGATTTCGAATTAACGATGCGTGCACTTTTTGTAATGATGAACCTGAGAATTTGTATCACTTTTTCTATGAATGCCTCACTCAAAAAAGTTCTGGACTGATTTCGAATCTTACTGGTGCTATCTTTCGTGTCAGCCAATCCATCTTTCCGCAGAAAACGTTTTATTTGGAATTTTATCAAAACAATGCCCTTTATCTAATTTATTGAATTATTTCATAGTAGTTGGAAAATTATTTTTGTGGGACTGCAGAAGAAGCCAATTACTTCCTAAAATCCAAGGACTGCAATCAAAACTTAAGATTAAATATAAAACGGAAAAAAATATCAACAATAAAACCTTCTTTGAAAAGAAATGGGTGCTCACTCCAATGTAATTATTTATGCCCTTCTGGTTTTATTACTTCTTTTTAATTTTTTAATAGGAAGGTATCTTTTTTGTTGTTGTTCATCGTAAGTAGCATATGTAATCGTATAATATTGCAAGTAGTGTATAAATTGGTATCGTAAGTTTAATATGTAATTAAATTGTCTTTATTTTGTTGCTCATTGTTACAATATGGATGTAAGTATCGTATAATTTTTGTAAGTAGTGTATAAATTGGATTGTAAGTTGTATAGGTAATCATATTGATTTGTAATGTAGGTAATGTAAATTGTATTATGGTAAGTTTAAATTTAAAAAAAAAAAAACGTGGACCAATGAATAACGCGCGAGATTAGCACGAGTACAGGCATAACTGGGGCAAGATTGGCCCATCATATCTGTTTTGCGAGAATGGTGACCTATCTTTCGAAACAGTGCTTTGTAGGGAACATTCAGAGAATGTTTAAAAAAAAAATCATCGGTAATTTTTATTTCAGAGGAATCACCTTAAAGAAAAGCGAACTTGCTTTTACACTTTCCAGGACCTAAGCTCTTGTCATTGTTACTCGTCGTACAAATGCCCTCCATTTTTGTTGAGGTCGGCATCCTGTACAGTTTTTTGTGAATTTTCTGGAAAACAAAGGTGGATCTGAGCAAACAAAATATAATTGATAAACAGTAACCTGAACCTTACTGTTTATCAATTAGTCTCAAAAGAATTTTACTGATCCAGGTCTACACACGATCGGGCACTCTTCACTGTTTGTTGTCGTGGCCTTGCCTTATTACATTTTTTTGACACAAAATATACCACGTTTATTACTGACCATAGACCCTTTGCATAAATGGCGTCTAAATTTGAATAACAATACTTGGTACATCCATAGCCTCACACTCATGTGAAATTTCCTTTGTTTTGAAACATGAACGTGAGGCTAAGGATGTACCAAGTATTGTTATTCAAATTTAGACGCCATTTATGCAAAGGGTCTATGGGGTATCTTTAAGAGAAATATGAGGATAGTCATTTTTAACTCATTCATGCGCGCATGCGCATGAATGAGTTTTAGCGATGTTGGGCCTTCATCCGGGAATTTGCGTGGACTTTTTAATCGGCGTGGACGAAAATTACATGTTTATTAATTTATGCAGAAGTTAACCGGAAGTCAAGGTGTGGAGGAAACAAGGCAATGCGCGCCGGCTAGGGTTCGAAGTTCGGCCTTACTTCAATGGCTGGATTTCAAGGCGAAGTTGCTATCCACTTGGCCGTCTCAACATTCCTGCGTTGAAAGGCGTTAAGAAACGATATTTATAGTTGAGGTGTTACCGCTGGCCATATATAAGAAAAACATCAGCCTGAATCCCCCACAACACATTTTCTTTTATGTGGGTTTTTACTGTATCGCAGAAATTTGCGCTCACTGGCAAACTCATAATATCGTCCAAACATACATAAAAGCTGAGATCGACAATCAAGTCGCACACACGGTAGGACAAAGGTCTACATAAAATTTACTTATTCGTTAGCGCATTTTATTAAGGCTGGACTTTTGCCAGCCGTGAAGTGAATTAAACGAGAACTAGATCAGAGCACTGCATGAACGTTGTATGTGCACTGAAACATAAGATTTACGTGTAGTGAGTGATAATAAAGAGTTTGACCCACGACATGTGGCGCGTTCTCCTCCAATCGGAAAACGTATTTGAGTTGGAAGGTATAACTATGCAATTTGTTCTCGTTGACGTGTGAAACTTTATGGTCTGGTAACTCGTTTGGTTTGGATTTTGCTTTGCTGTGTTTGGCACATTTGCAATCAGTTCATTGTTACTTTCTTGACGGAAGAATATATATATCTTATTAGGCGTTTTGTTGTGTAGTATCGCTGAGTATTTTTACGAGTTGTGCCGTATTTTGACGAGCCCTTAGGGCGAGTCAAAATACAAGCAACGAGTAAAAATTCTCAGCAATACTACACAACAAAACGTCTAATAAGAGATTTATTATCCAACACGCCAAATTGTTATGTCTTTGCGGGCAAATTTGGCGGAAAAATATTTATTTATGGGGAATGCGTGACAGAAGTATGCGAAGCGGAACGGAATTGGCGCGGGAAATCCAGTTAACTGATTGGTCAACTGCAGCAAACCTGTCAAACCGGTCCTCTGGAGTACAAATACCGCGTGATATTTGTACTCATTTTGGACGTTATTTGTACTCTACGACGTGCAGTTGGATAATAATATCACGAATTGGAGACTTCGCCATTGAGGAGGTAGGTAAAGCCAAGTATAAGAAGTTTCGAAAATTATGAAAATCACAACACTTGTGTTTCAGAGTGATTGCATCGCCCGCGCCTGTTCTAAAGAAAGTTTCTCGGCTGTGTAATGACATTTTCACACTTGCATGGTTAGACGCGATTCCAATTTTCTCGATCGAGCAGTTCGATAGATTTTCTGTTTGAAGACCTTTTAAAAAAACCCCTTGAGATTTTCATGGTCTTTCTTGAGCCGTAAAATGCCACCTCTGGTTCTTGTGAAGCAGAAAATGTTATATTGAGTTTGCTGGAATGTAGGTCAAATAGTTTGCTCTATTCGGATTCTATTGCCAAATTGTACAGGACCAAAATGTTTTGGATGAATCACACCCCCGAATTCGCAAGTAGCTATTTCCTTTCCAAAAGTTTTATCTGGTTTCCTTTTCCGCACTTATCTCGTCAGGAAAAGTCGGCTTAGCCGTTGGTTGCCCCAGGTTGATGACAATGAACGTGTCAATTTCACAATAGGCATTATGTTCGCCATATCACAAAAGTTTTTCAATTCACTAAGGATAGTGAGGCCGAGGAAATTACAGGCCCTTAATTTGAACAGATGTCCTATCCTAACGTTAAACCTATTGTAAGTTAAAACACCGATCTAGTCAAATTCCAATCTGACAACAAAGCTATACAGTCTGCGTTTTTGTCTAATTTTGGAGCTGAGGCTCAGGAGAACTCTCTCACAATTGTTTGCTATTTGAGATTGAAAACGTTCTTAAGATGTTCTTAAATATCACACAATATACTTTTTATCACCTGATGACTTTGATGATGTGGAAGTTATTTTGGAACAGATATAAATAAGACCTGTTGATTATTACAAACTGCGATGTCATACAAAACATGCCCTTAAGTATTTGGGTTAATTAATTAACATTTTTGTCACCTAGCCTTTATTTTATACTTGTCATTCAATATACAGACTGGCAAAATAAAAACGTTCTTCATCGACTTTCAGCCTGAGGAATATTCTTAATACGTTATAAAAATTCAGTCGGTTAATCTCAGCCTCAACGTTCTTATAAAAAGGCTGTTAAAAAAAAAAAACAAACAAACAAACAAAACAAAGAAACAGAGTACAGTCATTAAAAGTCAGCGAGATGAATCATTCGACCATGAATGTTGAATGTTGTGTTGTTCGGGTATATGGGGCGCCGTTTGTCACTTTACTATTTAAACAAAATTTCTGCAATTTTTCCTTTCTTTATAAATAACTGGAAATGCCGGAAAAATTATGGGGTATAAATAAGACACAAGAACCTGTCTGTTTATATGCAAATAATTATTTTAGGTAAGTCTTGATTTATAAATAACCTTTTATGACAGAGTCATTAGATATAAATAATAAACTACACAACTTCAATTATTTATATATCAGGCTTTCTCTAAAATTGTTACTTACATATCATTAAGTTTGTTTTTCCCATTATTTGTAAATAAACTATTTTGCTGGGAGTCTCAATTCACTATTTACAGATAACGAGGTTTCATCTCGCCAAGGGTAAATTTATTACTTACAAATTATAAACTTTATCGAGCGTGTAAATTCAGTAGTTAAAAATAATGAAGTTTTATCTCGCCAAGTGTAAATTTATCTTTTATAAATTATGGACTTCACCGAGCATGTAAATTCATTATTTAGATATATAAACAAACGACTGCAACCGTGTTATGTTATTATGTTATATATAAACAACGAATATAGACAGATGAGATGTATGATTTTTAAATAGTAAGTCTCGCCTGGGCTTAATACGCGCAACGTTGTATTTAAATACGGAATTTCACCAAGTCACACTTGAACTAATTCATGACAAACCTCGCGCGCCGAAACGGTAATTTATGCAAAGGAAAGGCGGGAAGGACGTGATTCGCATGAGACGTTTAATTCAACATCATGGGTGACCTAGCGTCTTAGACCTGATCGATTTCGGAGGCTGTTTCTCATGTTATAAGTGAGACGGTCAATGCTGCCCCTGCTCAGGTAAGTGTCATTTGATCGCCCCTCAAATTCTATAATGTGGTTCTTTTAGAGTTCTCAAGATCCACTAAACAATTCGCATCACAATTCAGCAGCTCATACCGCACCAGAAACAGCGACAATGAAAACAAATACCCAAAGGATGAGCCAACTGGTAAATTTCAAGAAAAGACATTGCTATGCGGAACTTTGAAATTTGGAACATGGAATTCTCGGTTTTCACCAGTCCTGTGATCAAAACTAAAAATCATAACCGTTCAGTGAATAAAGTCAAGAATCTGGGAAACGATAGATGATTGATATAACAACAACCTCTTCTTTGCTGTGTATTTTTCATTCGCGCGTTATTTGCAGAAGTGTGTCATCTAAATTTACAGAGCTTTGTATGGAGACGCCATGTTTGTGCCCTTCTGATGGGCACAAATATGGCGGCCGTAAAGTAACAGAAACATCTGTCACTGAGTTTTGCTATTGAAACGAGAAATTAATGCTCTAACTCATCTTTTGACCTACGGGACAGCCTTCTTGGGCTGCCATTTTCATGTCAAGCAACGCAAAAGCTTGGAAATTCAAACGTACTCTATTACAAAAGGAAGAACCCTGTCGAACTAAAACGTTGTGAAACGTCAAGTTCCTATGGGGTCTTTTATCTGAGGGAAACTAAAACCTCAGAAGGAGGGTAATTTTTAATTTTGGAATGTGATTTCGTAACATGAAAACCGAGAATAAGTTATAGTTTCATGCTTAGATAATTCTCTGTTACCTTTGTGACCCTTAAATGGAAAGATGGCGTTGCATGGCACACTTCAAGCCCTGGCTAGCGCGCAGAGCCTGTATTTAGTTAATTAAACACTGTTATTTCTGACCGCTTTGCCTACCCGTCAAGAAATTGATGTTTTTACCGGCTTTATGCTTGCCAAGGAATAACCGTAAGTGAAGCTGTATGTGACGTTTCAGCGGTTCGGTACGACAGGCCGGTTTTAAAAGAATAAAGAAACGAAGTTCGTTTCATATGAGACCATTTTATAGGAGAAAACACTCTATAAAATGAGAGCTATAGATACAGCTGTGGATAAGAAAGTTATATCCCAAGGTAAACGAATATCCGATTTCATATTGCAAAATCATTTTAAGTGGGGGAATTGGGAGATCTAAATTTCCCGCTTCCCGTATACACCGCTCTCTTACTTCCCATACTTTACTCTCCTAACTACTGTCCTTTTTTGCGTCATTTTTTTTTTTTTCATTTGTAGGCCTTCTCTTCATTTTTAGAGAATTTTTTTCATAATTTCCCGTTAATGGCCAATGACGTCTCCGCTGCCTTCACCGGAATATTCAAAGTGTGAATTTTCGTTTTCAAACCCTCAGAAGATTCTAAATGCATCTGCTACCAACCCTTCCCTATCCCGCCTCCTGTATCTTTCCCGCCCCTAATCTCCCTTATTGGTTTTCCCTTCAAGTACTCATCTCTTGTGCCTCCCGACAAACGAAACATCTTTACTCACGTGATGTCGCAGTGTTGTTTCCCTTTTTAATTGCTGTGCGTTCTTTCTTTCTTTCTTTCTTTCTTTTTTTTTTTTTTCTAATATCTTAAAAGAACGCTTCAACTTATACTTCAAGACAACTCATTCCAGCTGACTGGGAAAAAAAAAACTACCCCCAAACGTATGGAACAGTCATGGGTACTAAAATGGCAGTCGCTTTTGCCCACATCTTTACGGGAAAGGTAGAATCACAAATTGTAGAACGAAACGCTCTGAAACCACTCACCTGGAAAAGGTATATTGATGATATATTTTCTACCTGGAATATATACAAAGACGAAGTCACGCAATTCATTGAGCAAGCAAATAGCCACCATCTCACTATCAGGTTCAAGACTCCGTAAAGTTTCCCACACGGAAACAACGTTCCCCGACACAAAAGTTCACAAAGGCGAACGGTTTGCAAAGCAATCTAGACTAGACGTTAACACTCATTTCAAAGTTATTGAAACATTTCAGTACACACATTTCTCAAGCTGCCGCCCATAAGGGTTCAAGAAGGTCTTCATTAAGGGCGAAGCATTCAGACTTCTAAGAACTAACTCCTCAAAAGCAGCATGTAAAACTGCTATTAGAAAAAAAAATTAAAATACAAATACAACCCTTCACTTGTAAACTGAACGCTGAAAATATACCGCACAAGTATAATCTTTCCATGTGAACAGTCCCTAAATACAGGCTCTGTGCGCTAGCGGGGGCTTGAAGTGTGTCACGCAAAGCTATCGTTCTATTAAAAGGTCACAAAGGTCACCGAGAAGTATCTAAGCATGTAATTAACTTATTCGATGTTCCAAATTTCAATGTTCCGCATAGCAGTATCTCAGCTGCTGAGTTGCGATGCGAATTGTGTAGTGAATCACAACCACATTATAGAATTTGAGGGGCGATCAAGTGACTGAAGTTTAGGCTAGATACCTACCTGAGCAAGGGCAGCATTGACTGTCTCACTTATAGCGCGAGAAACAGTCTCCGAAATCGATCGGGTCTAAGACGCTAGGACCGCCATGATGCTGAATTAATGTCTCATGCGAATCACGTCCTTCCCGCCTCTCCTAGTCTCTGCATGTATTACAGTTTTGGCGCGCGTGGTACGTTTCTCATGAATTTGTTTAAGTGCGGCTTGGTGAAATTCCGTATTTATAAACAACATTGCACGTATTAAGTCCAGGCGAGACTTACTAGGGAGCTTATGAGGCTGTCCGCCTAAGAATCGACCACTTAATTCGGATCAAAATTTCGATTTCCTTCAAAATTTCTCCACGATACAAGGTTGATATAAGGTAAAAGAAAATACATTTCTTTGGTTTTTATACTCGATAATAGTCGAGATTTTGAGGAGATGGTGATCGATACCCGAAACCCTCATATTGGGCCCTTCACGAAGCCGAAATTAGCCATCTTTCGGATGCTTGCTACCGAGCGTATATGTAGCGTACCAAGATAAGAATTACACCACAATTAGATACATCACCGCACTTAAGAAGAATGGTAAAATCAAGCCAGAGTATGGAGAATTACTAAAATTGTAATCACTTAAACAGGATAATGTCAACGCCATTTTCAAGAAGCGGGCCAAGTGGCGTAGCGAAAAGCGAAATTTCTCAGAATTCTGACTTATTCGGAGAGCCTCTTGTATTTTTCTGAAAAGTATTAAGATGGATCCCTGAAACCATGAAATAAAATTTATTGGCATTCTACTGTGTGAAGAGTTACGATCGTAATAAAATGACACAAATTCGCCATTTGGCGATCCAACGCTGTGTGAAGCCACCTGAGCAAAGGATTGGTTTTAGCTTATATTTTCTCATTGTTGTAGCTCAAATATCAGTTCAAATAGATACATATAGCATTAGAAATGAGCTGATAACACAATAATAGCATTCGATGTAAAACTTACCTATACAAGTCTGTAAATTGTCCATTCAACGTGAAATCGATGTGTTTGAATAACCGCAGGAACTCACGACTCGTACTGACTTTGCCGCCTGAAAACCCGCCGTAAAAGAAAACGAAAATGCCGAGACTTTCCTTGATTATACAGTCATCAATTCATTGATATTTTTTCCCAAGTGCAAAGTTCTGTCTCTGAAGAGAAATCAATCATTTTATCGAGCTTTGACTTATCAATCACGGTAAAATCGGTGTGAAATATTATTTTGTTTTGACTTGT
>JAHPZR010010786.1:0-7500 GCA_019787425.1 Platygyra sinensis | reverse complement strand
CAGGGATCCATCTTAATACTTTTCAGAAAAATACAAGAGGCTCTCCGAATAAGTCAGAATTCTGAGAAATTTCGCTTTTCGCTACGCCACTTGGCCCGCTTCTTGAAAATGGCGTTGACATTATCCTGTTTAAGTGATTACAGTTTTAGTAATTCTCCATACTCTGGCTTGATTTTACCATTCTTCTTAAGTGCGGTGATGTATCTAATTGTGGTGTAATTCTTATCTTCGTACGCTTAATATACGCTCGGTAGCAAGCATCCGAAAGATGGCTAATTTCGGCTTCGTGAAGGGCCCAATTTGAGGGTCTCGGGTATCGATCACTATCTCCTCAAGATCTCGACTATTATCGAGAATAAAAACCAAAGAAATGTATTTTCTTTTACCTTTTATCAACCTTGTTTCGTGGAGAAATTTTGAGGGAAATCGAAATTTTGATCCGAATTAAGTGGTCGATTCTTAGGCGGACAGCCTCTTAAGCAACGACTACGACGACGCCGAAGACGACGCCAAGTAAAAAATGAAGTTTTATTTTACCAACCAAATTCGCGATTGTCTAGATCTCCTCTGTTCACCAATCGCTCTAAAATCGTGCTAAAGCTGAATATGCAACGACGGCGCTCAATTCCGAACGGAAATAGGAAAAATTAGCCGTCGTCTTCCACGTTCTGTAGACGACGCAGAACTTAGTCATTTCACGTTCTTGTTTTGCAGAGAACGGCAAAGAAATGTACAAAGATTTATAACGCACGTGCACAGCTATTGTTTTGCTCGTTAAACCCTTTGTTCAGTGACGTTCTCGTTGCCGTCGTCGTCGTGATTTGCTTAAGCTCCCTAGTAACTATTTTTTTAGGTCATCCAATCTCCCTAGCAACCGAATTAGTATGTGAACACTAAGCCATGACGTCGTCACCCTAAGACCACGGGACCTTAATTAACATATCCAAGGTAGTGGCCTGAGAAGGTTGTAACAAGCCCTTCAGTTATTAGTTGGAATGACTCTTATATATTGAACCTGAATCGGTCCGCTTACCCATGTGGGAGATGTTACTCTGTTCCCGGTTGCGTTACCCATGCGCAGTGACACAAACACACCGTTTTTACTGTTAAACACATTTTTATTGCTTATTGATTAAAAGATTACAATTTTAAACGTTGCAGTAATACAACTACAATTTTAAAAGTAGTAGTAGAGGGTCAAAGATAAGCCCCGTTATTGACTTTCCCTACCTCCCCCTACCTTCCCCTGCCTTCCCCTGCCCTCCTGTATACTAATGATAATGCGGATTTTCTCACTCTAACAAATTCGATTTCCCGCATACTAATTCGCTATAGGTATACCTGATTAGCTCATGAAAGTCTGTTATGTGTTCAAAATAAAAGCGCGCTCTCCGTTTAGCATTTTATTCTTGTCACAAACTCCAGTAAATAATATTTTTTGAGCGGATAGCTTCCAAACATACAAGTCGAATCCACATTTAAACCTATGTGAACTGTGGACGAAGTTGAACAAATCCAATGCAAGAAGGTAGCCACCATTGTTGGTCTTGTGTTCCAACTTACCTATGCCGCGTATTGTGTTAAGCTCGTACAAGAGGAAAAAGAAAATCGATGCTATGGCTGCTCTATTCAGTCAAAGACAGCACTCTTGCCTGATGTTGGATATTGAAGACGAGTGGTTCTATTTTCATGATGAAGCCCTTGAGGAAATAGATCTTGTTATGGTGATGCAGACTGTGGAAAGCGTTTGCAGCACTGTGAAATAATAACAATAACAATAACAGTAACAATAACACTGATACCAACACCAACACCAACACCACCACCACCACCAACACTAACACTAACACTAACACTAACACTAACACTAACACTAACACTAACACTAACACTAACACTAACATTAACACCAACACCAACACCAACACCAACACCAACACCAACACCACTAACACTAATACTAATTTTTAATAAAGCGTTAAAGTGGCGGCCTGGTAAAGAGTGTTCTAGTTCTGTAAGTTGTAAAAAAAGTTGTGAGAAAGCCTTTGTGGAAGACGAAGTCTATGAAACATTTTAACCAATCATGTGTAAGTACGGGTAATAATAATATTGTAAAGCCAGGCTCCATTAAAAGTTGTCAGTGATATTTTGGTGATGTGAATGTTTGGTGAATAGATCCAATATTATCTCTTGTTCTTCTGTTACTCAAAATGAGTAACGAATTTCCTCCTCCTCCTCTCCTCCTCCTTAATTCTCCTCTTTCTCCTCTTCTACAATTACTCAAAATGAGCAAAACATCTCCTCCTCCTCCTCCTCCTTCTCCCCCTCCTCCTCCTCCTCCTCCCCCTCCTCCTCCTCCTCCCCCTACTCCTCATCCTCCTCCTCCTCTTCAACAGTTACTCAAAATGAGTAACACATTTCCTCCTCCTCCTCCTCTTCCTCCTCCTCCTTCTCTTCCTCCTCCTCCACCTCCTCCTCCGCCTCCTCTCCTCCACCACCTCTCCTCCTCCTCCTCATCATCCTCCTTATCCTTAACGTTTTGGTCCACTAGTATTTTCTTGACCAAGAATAAAATGTAATGCTTCAACTTAATTTAGTCATTTAAAGAAAGGAGTCAGAGTTTTAAACATGTCCGTTTTGTGTCGTTATTGCCAGAGACTCTTCACACGTGCAGACAATAGAATCCGTCATGAGAAGCATTGTTGTCAGAGTAGTGGATATCGAAAAAGACGAGAGGAGGTGCCAGAGGTCACGTTTCCTACCGAAAAGAACCATGGGTGAACGGGCTCTCCAGGTTCAATATATAAGGAGCATTCCACCTAATAACTAATAGGGCTTGATACTAACTTCCTAGGATGCCATCTTAAATATGTTAATTAGGGTTTAGGTTGCTTGGGTGAGGGACTGGGAAATTATACCACTACTTGGGTTTACCTCAGTGTAAAGACCTGTGAAGCTTTTCTTTGTTTTGTGGCTGTTGTTAAGGTTAGGTCTATTATGTTGACTTCTTTATTTTCTTTGTTTTACGTCACTAGTGAGTGTCACAGGTTTTACACCGAGGATGAGCCCACTATTTATGTAACATAACACGGTTGCAGTCTTTGTTTATAAGTTATAAATTTACACTCGGTGAGGTGAGACTCATTATATCTAAAATAATGAATTTACATGCCCGGCAAAGCTCATTGTTTGTAAATAATAAATTTACCCTAACGAATTGAGACTCCCAGCGAAATAGTTTATTTATAAATAATGGGTTCTGGCCATCCTGTACTTTGGCTCCGTGATAGATACAGGTATCCTTGACATATCTGTATTATATCTATGTTTTGGTCTGTTATCATATTTGGCTTTTGCTTTTGCTAAATTTGTACTCTAAAGATGTAGAAAATTTCAACTAAATGTTAACAGTCAGTAAGGGAACAACATAGTTTTCCCGACCAAGGTAGGGGTTTTACCAGTCAATTTGCCCCAGTAGGGTGGGGGGTTTGTTAAGATTTGTAATTATGTCAAGTCAAATACCCACCTTAACCCGGGGTGGGGTCGGGGGTCGGGATTTCAACTGGTAAGTGCATTATTTATAAAGAACTTTACTGGCATTTCCAGTTATTTATAAATAAATGCCTAAATTTCGTTTAAATGATAAATTTATAAACGTCGCAACAAATCGGCAGCGGTCGCTAGCGCCAAAAACTGCCGGCTTTACTATTGATATTTGTGCACGGTCCAGGACAAAAAAAGAGAACAAAAACATACAAGAAAGAAGTTTGTCGAATTTTGTAACCATTCCCCTCTATTAACAATGATTTCATCGGGATATCGAAACGAGTTGAAAATGCGGAGTATTTTTGACAAAGTTCGAAGTATTTCGATAACCGATGAAGTAATGTCTCGTGTATTTGATATATCTTCTCAATCGACACAAAAACTAACGAGTAAACGAGAGTCAAAATCGTCAAAATCTATGCAAATTAAGACCGGGTATCCAAACTTCCTTCACGGTTGCGATTGTCTTTGTTTTAACTTGATTTATTATTGATAAGTTTGAGATAAGACACACCATAGGTAATAGAGGGAAATGGTTATAAAACTCGAAAAAGTCCTTTGTTGCATTTTTTTTCTCTAATTGTGCCTTGACCGTGTGCAAAACACAATAGTTATTAAAATTTTGACTTAGGAATTAACAAGTAGCTACTTGTTGGTTACGTAACTTATGCATATCGTATGAGTGGAAAACAAAAGACTGTGCAAGGTCATGGACCTTCCAACAGAAATCTTGGCAGCTTTGTTTGCTCCTTCAATTTTTGCCGGGCTTCATAACCAGTCCCCTCTATTAACTATGGAAACACCTAAATCTTGCATTTTACAACTATCCCAGAGAAAAATAAAGTGATTTGATTGACAATGAACTAAAATGATCCTACAATGTAACAAGTTATTACTTCTGCAATGCTTGCGCTGTTAATGAAAAACTCAGATACAAAAACTAAAACTCTGTCAAAAAAGTCGGAATTGTTAAACCTGCATGTCAAATGGTTGCTATGGCAGTGCTAAGTTAACTAACTTATATATCGATTGGTAAATCAACACTCCGGTAACGGTGACCTTAATCGTAAGCACTTTTATATTAAGGATCACATGGTATAGGCCTTATCACGGTTTTCGGTGCCATCTTGACGGGTAGGCAAAGCGGTCAGAAATTACAGTTTTTGTATGGGAATCGGATGGCAAGTAACTTTTAACAAAATTGAATTTTACGCAATTTATGAATCGCAACCTTAAAATACTAAGTAGAAAATTGTATTCACCAAGTTTGAAGAATGTAGGTTGGATAGAAGACGCTCAGTAAATTTTTCTAATTTTTCATATATTTGTCTGTAAGTTTTTTTTTTTCCCCGCGCTGCCCCTTCTACCCTTCTAAATTTACAGGCAAATGTGTGGGAAATTAGAAAATTAATAGTCCAGTTTCGAATTCGCCATGACCGCTGAATAAAAGCACTGATAACGCATTTGTACAGGGTTAGCCTCGACCTGAAAAAAATATTCATAAATACCGGCGGGAAGGTACCACAAATTTGAAATTAAACAATACTCACAGCTGTAAAGAGGTCATCTTCTCGCTGGAAATTGTGAATATTTTACTTTAGGTCGACGCCAAGCGTGTACAAATGCGTTGTTAGTGCATTTATTCAGCAGTCATGGCGAATTCGAAAATGTACTATTGAGCGCGTTCTACCCAAGCTACATCCTTCAAACTTGGTGAATACAGTCTTCTGCGCAGTATTTCAACGTTGCGATTCATGAATTGCGTAAAATCCAATTTTGGGAAAAGTTATTTGCCATCTTATTCCCATAAAAGCACTGTAATTAATTTCTAACTGCTTTGCTTACCCGTAAAGATGGCGCCGAAAACCGTGATAAGGCATATTGGTTTAAGCATGAGAGGCTGAGCTGCTCAGTTTCATTCTTTCATGCAGGATTGCTTTGATAACGTGAAAACTGACAAAGAACTTTTGAAAATTAAACGATAGGTTTGAGACGTTACATGACAGACTGTTTAGAGATGGACACAGCCTATCTTCGCTTTGAAACTGAACAAATTGAAGAGCTTGAAGAGGCTGAAATTTTGGCGCTACTACAGTCTTCAGACGCTGAGAGTTCGTCTGATGATGAGCTTGCTCTTCCATCAAACAAAAAAGTCTCGTCTGACCCCTCCTCCGGTGATTCGTCGGTGTGGAAAGCTGCAGCGAATCTTGTTAACTTTATGGAAGGCATTGGCTTCCTTGCTATACCCTATGCGCTTAAGGAGGGAGGAATAATCGCCATGGTAATGTTTATAATAATCCCAATTATCATGTGGTACATTGGAACAGTTCTAACTGAGTGCCTCTATGACGAGGATGAGCAAGGAAACAGACATAAGGCGAGGTCAGGATATAAAGATCTAGGAGACGTGCTTTTACCCAAATATGGTGGTTATATAGTGTCTGGTATTATTCAGCTAGATGTGTTTTTGCTGGCTGTTTCTTATCTTATTCTTTTCGGATCCGTGATGCGCCATGACCTCCCCTCTCTGCCGATCACAGAGCGTATGTGGATAGGAATCGCTGGAGGCTTGGTCCTACCGACAGTGTTCTTGAAGTCACTTTCGCAGATTGCATGGTTAAGTGCTGCCAGCGTGATCTCCTTAATTGTAGTTGTGGTGTATGTTTTGTGGTACGGAGCAGAGAACACGAACGAGTGGGACCTGAGAACCATTTTGTCATGGGACACGGAAGGTGTGGTTACATCTTTGTCAATTTTGCTCTACAGTTACTCTGCTTACGTCATAATTCCATCTGTAGAGGGAAGTATGGCTGATAAAGCAAAGTTCGGTAGAGCTTTATCTTTGGCGTACGTCGTTAGCTCGTCGATGAAAGTATCTTTCGCTGTTTTTGCTTTCCTTTCCTTCGGTGCCAACACTAATGCAGTCATATTAAATAGTCTTCCTTCTGGATCTGTTCACATAACTGTTGGATCTTTCTTCGCTTTGAATTGCATACTATCCTACGGTCTCGCCATTTATCCACTGTTTGAGTCTATTCACAAGTCACTTCCTACACGCTTTTAAAATGATAAAATACCTGACTCTGTAACAAACGCTGTAATTCGAGTCACAGTAGTTGCTCTGTCAGTGGTTGTGGCCATTTTAGTGCCAAGTTTCTTGGTTATCGTTTCATTTATCGGAGGTATATTAGATTCGCCTGCATGTTACATTTTCCCAATTATCTTGCGTTTTAAGCTCAAGTATAAGCGCCTTAAGTTACTTCAAGTTTGTGTTGATTCTTTCGTAGTTATGTTCGGGATTATCGCAATGTTATCAGGTGTTCTAGTGTCCATCAAAACTCTAATAAATTTTAATGAACAATAAAAGTGGCTTTCAATTGAATGTTGGAAAACCAAAACGAAAATGGCCACTCGGGCTAATAGAGAGGGACATGGATAAGCAACCAAGCAGAACTTAAAGTATATAAGTACATGTGACCTGCGCTTAACGCGGGAAAACGCGTGTGACCGAGTCACGATTGGTTTTGTTTTGTCTCAGTACTGACTGGTCAAGAGAGTGCTCGGCACGTGACTTTCAATGGAAAACCAAAGGTGGGAATGATTTTCCACATTCAAGTGAAATCCACTCTATATCTCAGCTTGTGTGTTGTATTTAATTGTTTTAGCAACAATATTTAAAAAAAATCTTCTAAATAAGTTATTAATGAAAGAACCATACAGGTAGTTTTAGAGATAACAACTTAACCTAGAAGCATCATATATCTAGTCTAGCCAATAAGAAATCTAAATTCATTGGTACAATTTTAGATCTAGTTTTTATCTTTCAACATCTTCACATCGCATGTTTTATAACTCAACGATACTTCCACGCCTTAATTATTGCAATCTAGTCTGGCGATAATAAGAAGGTTAATTACAAAGGTAACCTCCAACGGCAAGAAATTTTTTTTTTTT
>JAHPZR010010785.1:0-28127 GCA_019787425.1 Platygyra sinensis | reverse complement strand
GAAAGAAGAGGGGAAAAGAGAAGTGGGAATTTTCCTCTACTCGCTCTGCTCACTCCATCTCATGCCGCCCTCTCCGCGCTCTGCCTCACCGGCGCTAGGGAGCCTCTCGATCCTCACCGACCCTAACGCTATCCTGGGACGCGGTCCGTAGGTCCGACCACGAACTCTTGGCTATAGCCGGATAAGTCAGGAAGCGCTCCGCAGAGACCGCATCGCGCCGCGATCCGTACACTCTACCTGCGCACGCGTTCCCGCCGCCTCTCTGCCCGCTCGCTCCCCGGCGAACCGGCCCCCTATGGCTGTGGGCGGGCCGTATATGGAACGCTCAAGAGGTATGTGCCGTACGGAGCAGTCACGTGGAACGCGCAAACCGCGTAGGGTAACTGTCAAGGGAAATTCTATTGTTCTCTTGACATGTTCAAGCTTCGATGGAAAAAAATTTCCCTAGGTAATTTACCTGGGGAAAAATCGGTCACACTTCAAAATTTAAGTTTCCCTAGGTAAAACTGTCAACAAGTCAAGTTTACCTAGGGCAAAAGCGCGTAGTGTGACCACAGCTAATATTATCGTATAACAACACTGATACACGACGACGCGGTCTGGTTTCTCGGAATTCGGGGGAAAAAAACTGCAAGTAATCTTTATTGTGTGGCCTTGCTATTAACCTGTTTAGAATAATATAAAGCCACGATATTCATAGCAAAGATAAGTAGATAGGCGAGAAATCTATTGCGAAGATTACTTGTAAACTCGAAGCTGTTTCAGTTTTGTTCACGGTCTGTTACAATGGAAATGAGCTTGAGAAGAAGAATTTCACCCGATCAAATAGTGCAAACTACATTATTTCGTGACTGATCTAAGAATTAAATTCATGATTTTTCTTTTCTTCAGATTGGAAATAAAGAGTTAAAAGAACTACTAGTAATATTAGTTTTAGGAGCACGTCAGTCACTGTGACAGGAAGTTCAAAGTTGAGTCAAGAAGTCGGCAACAAAATACAAATGATTGTGAAAAAAACTATTTGACCGCTATCTCGTCTGAATAAGGAAATGATAAAGAAAGGAAAGAATGTTGGAAGAATGCTTTGTGCAATTTAATTTATATCAATCAATGTTTGGCCTTATCTTGTGGGGGAATTCCCTTACTATATATTATAATTTCAATTTCACACGTTTGGTTTTACTTGTATGACAAGATGGAGAGGTTAAGCTATGTAAATCTATATTGAGCTACATTCCGCTTTAAAGTAAGAGGTCTTAGCTTTAAATGAAAGTCGATGGCTTTGCGTAAAATTTGCATACCTCGTGACTGATGTTATTTTGGTTGCGATCGCCAGCAATGCGTCGCTTTGAAATATTTGTGTTTGTCATTTTCTGGCCCTATCTTGCAGGGGAATTCCCTTGCTTTTTTTTTCCAGTTTCTTCGCTTTTGGTTTCACTTTGATGCTAAGATGGTGTAACTTTTTGGCCTTTATCACTTTTGGCTTCACTTTCTTCATTGGATCTAGAAACTGAACAGGGGAAGTCAATAAACTGTAAGCTGTTTGTTACTGATAGCATTGGGTGTACAAATACTGGCAAGTGTTGCCGATGTTTTTAACCCTTAACAATAGTGACTTATAGATTTTACTCTGTCTAACGCCAGACGATTTTACTCGTCAAAGGGAGACCCCTTGGGCACTAAAGGGTTAATACTTTAAAGACTAGTAAGCCTATCAGCAGTGAATGCTGACCATAAGCGTACGGGCACCTCGGACTTGGGGGGGCGGCGACGAACTTATTGCCGAAAAAAATTACAAAATGCCCGAAAGTGTCAGTTGTATATACGTACTCAAAATCGCAGTAAAAACAAAAACGTTCCCAATTCTTACGTCTAATGAAACTGTTATCAATTGCTGACGTGCAACGTATGGCGAAAGGGATAGAGAGTTAAACCAGATACTGTTTGTTATGCATTTCTTTAGCGTCCTTTCTTTTTTTAACAGATTTATTGGGTACACCACATAAATAAATAGCATAAATAAAAAAGGCAAGACCCAAAAGGGACAGGTGCGAGGGATGAAGTCCCATGCGAGGCACGCCCCTGGATTAGGACCTAAAATTAAAACTAAGCATACACAAGCATTCATAAGCTTAAAGCTGATTTCCAGTCCGTACTGCGCCACTCTCGAGAGTTGTTTACGACTTTTGTTTTGTTTCATGTAAGACGTCACAAAATGTAGCATTTCGCATCTACTTACATGAAGTAAATTCAAACTTTCATGTCAACCGCCATTTTCGACGCGAAGCTTTATGCTTCATTCTTCCTGATATATCACTTGATGAAAAACTTCACAGCTGCTAAAAATCAATGAAGCTGTTGGAAAAAGAGTTTGAAAGGTCTCAAAGATAAGGTATGTGATTCTTAACGAATAACATCGATTCGCATTCCATCGAGTGAGCCGTTTGAATGTTTATAAACATTAGGTTCTGAGACTGCGCAGTACGGACTGGAAATCATCTTTAAGAAGAAGAAATATATGTTTTAGAGTGGTATGGGCATGTTTGGTCTAGCATCACGTGCAGGGGTAATTGAGATCTATACCCATGAAAGGTGAGTGCTCATTAATTTGCGGACAGTTGTATGAAGAAAGTGTGTTAAAAAAGTGCTAATGTTCCTATAGCACTTTTTTAACACAAACTTTCTTCATACAGTAATTCAAGTGCTACACAGCATCAATTCAATGGCGGACTGTAGTAGCATGTCAGACAATGGTTTGAAATCTATGTTGCCGTTCTAAACACTATGAGGGCTGCTGCCATGCAGCAACTTTTTAAGTGCATGGAAAGAGGTTGCCAGGGCTACAAATCTTACTTCGATCTAGTCGCCAGGGTCCAATACAACATTTTACCGCTGTCGGCTTAGTGACCTGGCTTCTGAATGGCAGCGAGGCTGGAGTTTGACCTTGTCTTGACACAGACCTTACTGCTTTTAATTGTGCAAATCAAGTTGTTCTTATGCTAACTAATTGGCATTTACATGAGAAAACCGGAGAAGATCTGTTTCAAAGCAAAGTCACCTCTAGCCTCGCTTGCACTCATGGCCAGGTAACTAAGCACACAACTGTAAAATGGCCTATTGCTCAATAGTGGTTAACTTGACTATGAACAAAACCATGAACCCTGGGTTTGTGCTCACTCTGCTTTGAGTAACTGCTTCGAGAACTCAGTACGAGCAAAACACAGGTTACTTCTCAGCAATTAATTTAATCTTGAACTAATTTGAGGTTTAGGCAAGAAAGTATGATGAACCAACAAAATACCTGGGAGGTGTGTTAGTTGGCACTGGCTAAATGAAAACGAATCTTAATTGATTTTAAGAGGTGATTTTAATTTTAAAAAAATGCATAAATGTAAATGAACATAATCAGTCAAAGTTCAACACAGCTGAATCAACATCCAAACAACACAACATGTGTAAAACCAATAATTATAAAATACTTACAAAGATAACATGACAACTATTCTAACAGAACCCAAATTAAGTAGTTTGCCATTAGAAATGGTGGTTAGCCTTCCCAAATTCTAAACCGTCCAATTGTATAAAATGAACAACCGTGAAAAAACAACAACAATCAATGTAAACTGAAACATGTAAAACTGGAACGTTGTGTTAAGTAATGTCCATCTGCATTGCAGAAGCAACTGCGACAAATGATTTTTTGGGGTTAAAAGTTCATAACTCTGATTGTCAACTGAAACTTATACTTTGTACATGAGGATCAAAAGTTGTACATAAACCATTGGACAAGCTACGATCTGCATTGTTGTTCTAAGTGCGTCACGCAAAGACTGTACTAAGTGAAAGAGGGACTACTCGTAGTCTAAAGCGCGCATAAAAAAAACAACTTGCCATGTAAAAGCCCGGGCTAAATTAATCATCACATCAACTTCATCACGGCAAACCGCTTACTGCGCTGAGAATTTCAAATGCTAATCGGCTGTTTGTGTGAGCCTAATGCAATGTGCCTCGGCTTTCTATGACGTGATCGCGGGTCACACGAACTCCAACATCGATTTGGTCATTACATTTTGCACACCAAGAGTAGAAAATGCCAACATGTTACGTGTGGCATTAAATTTATTTCTACATTTGTTAAAATAGCCTTTACGTCAGCATATTTAGGCCCAAAACGGGAGTTCCCTCGCAAAGTCTACATCACGTCAATCAGTCACCGAGCTAGCGAGGGCCCGTGCAAAACAAACTACTCCGAAATATAATGGGCCACTTGCCAGTTTACGATCACATGGTACAAAAACCGCCATGCTGGAGAGCAAAACCGCCCACTGCGGACCTCACCAAACAAAAAGAATATTTAGTTTAAGTTGCTTTGTTTTGGAGGTCCCAGTGGGCAGTTTGCTCTCCAGCATGGCGGTTTTTTGTACCATGTGATCGTAAACTGCAAAGGGCCCATTGAACACTAATTTGTGCCCAGAGCCAAAAAAAATATGCGAGTCAAAAGTAAATACAAAAAAGAGAATAATAATAAAAAAAAGTACTCAGTCTACACGGTCTGCACAGTCCGCATGGTCTGCACAGTCTGCATGGTCTGCATTTTGGGGTAACCTAGTTCGTGATGTCTTGCTTGTTTACTCGAACATATAAATCACGAAATATTAAAGATTTTCTTTTGTGACACATTCAGGCAAAACTACGCGAAAGCTTTGTCAGAGCCTTTTAAAGCACTATAGTAGTATGCGTTCGTGCCTTAATAGTTAAATTTTAGTTTTTAAGCTTAAATTAAACACAAAGTAAAAGCTCAACTCACGTACCTTCGAGAAGAAGAGCACAGGGCAAGAAACAGCGTGCTAGGCATTGTGGTAGAATTTGTGGAAACAGCGCAATGCATTGTGGTAGAAAAGTCGCTCAGTCGCTTCAGGCTCCTTCGCTGCGTCAGCAATAACCAAAGAAAGGTTGGCATAAACCGCGTGACTGATTTCCCCCTCTTTGCAAGGGCTATATATTATTGAGTCGCGCGAAAAATTAAGTCGCGTGGATAATTGCTTGGAAGCGCCGTTTTTGTGCAGTAATAATTCGTTCCACTTTGTTTTCTTATTCTCCAGAGGGGACAAGTCCTGTTATTGACGCGTATTGGTTTTTTGTTTTATTGTGATGACTCAACAAAAACAAGTGAGTATAAGTCAATATTTTAGCTTTGTTATTCATAGTGGACTGAAATCATGGCGTAAACTGTCCATAGTCGCTCTATGTTTCCACCGCAAAGACACAGCCCGGCAAAATTTTACGAAAGTAAGTTGATGTTAAAGAATTTGCTCTGCGGTAAACTTTGCATAGCTTGCGTAACTAAGGGCTTCTTCATATGAGCCCGGTAACCGGGCTGGCTCGGTTACCGGGATGAGTTCATGAAGCACAATCAAAACGGTAGAACATAAACTCCTTGTATTGTTCGCGACAGTCATAGCTTTGTGGACTCTTGTAACTTTACTAATAAAGCTAATTCGCATACTTCTAAAGTGGAAATACATACAAGACCAAAATTATGCCATTTTGGCCGCTATGTTGTGAGAGCGAGGCTATACTAGTGTATAGATACCCGGCAGCCGGGAAGTGTTTTCAAAATACTCCATACCCGGCAGTCTGAAATTATTCTAGAATTTCTACGGAAAAAACTCATCCAATCCTTCTTTATACTGTAGATCTTTGTTTAGAAATGCCAAGCGATTTCAATTATAATTTTAGCTTTGTAGTTGAGGAAATTTTCGAGCTTGGGCATACTATAAAATCTCGATGTTTCGACACTTAAAAAAAATTCGTACTCTGACCCCGGTGTCAACTCTCAGAGAATAATTTCTACAGAAATTGAAATGTGAACCCTGTGAGAGTATGCGATATTTGTTTAGAAATGCGAAGCGATTCTAAATAGTGTTTCGCTTTTGTTGTGGACGAATTCTCTTGGCTTCGGCATACTATAAGAACCTCGACTCACGGGCACGGTTCTTCAAAAAACCTAGATACCCGGCAGTCAAAAATTCATGAATAATCAATACATTCAACATCCACTAAAATGATTAGTGAAACCTCCCGAGAGTATTTCAGCATTTCGAGCTTTGGTGGGAAACACGAAGCGAGTTTTATGTACAATGTTTTGGTTTTGCACAAATTGTACAAACTTTATGTGACTCACGGGCACAATTTTTCAAAAAACCACATACCCGGCAGTCAGAAAATTCCTCTCGTTGATCCAAAATTTCCATTTGAATCCCTGAGATGTCGGCGCAAAAATAGCAAGCGATGTTCAAGCTTTAGGTCTCCACAATTGCCTCGTCAAAGTAATGCAAATAGTGTTACCATGCAAAACGCTTGAGCGTTCGGTGACAAATGTCCGCCAGAGGGAATCATGGATCCGGTGTAACACTTCATTTGCGTGACGGAGGTTGCACGTGGTGTTTTTTTCGCGCCAATGTTTTGACTTGGAAGCGGCGAAGTTCCATCTTGAAAGCGACGAGGTTCTCTGTTCACCTAAAGCTATAAGCTAAACGGCAAAACGTTTTAAAACGACGCAGTGCTAAAAACAATGTTCCACCATCAGGAAAGGACGTAAACAATCTGCTGCTAATGAAGGTATGGAAAAATTCTTATCTTTTGCCTAGACCGTGAATAGGCTATCTGGGCCGAGCAAGAATGCGAAGTGTATAGACATCGACAGATTATAGAGAACTGGGAGGTTTTTGGTAGGGAAATCATTTTGGTCCTACTTCAAACTTGTGGGAAGTTCTCTCTGAAGCAATTCTTCCGTGGGGTCAAGTAGTGTGTCCAGCAAATATATTCACAGAGGAAACCTTGTGAGTTTCTTGTGAAATGTCACGTCATGACGTACTATTATGTATAAAATCCGTTCTGTCGAGCTTATTTAAAACAGCATTCGTAATCGATCGCAGGCTAGGTTTTCGGATTTTTGAAAGCTTGCAAAGCAGGCAATCTTTGGTTTACAGCGAGCGTAGGTTGGAGCGCACGAAAGCGTGGGCCGGGAGAAGGAGCAAAAATAGAGTGTTGGGGCAGGCGAAGGGAGCGGATTTTTTTTTCTTTTTTTTGCTTTTTCTCCAACCCCTTCATGGCGTGGCAGGCAGGCTTTATGTTACTCTGAAATAGAATCTACATTGAGCCAGTATAAACTGCTGACAAAGCTGTTGGGACTCTCAAGAAAAGTTTTCCCAGTTGGTGTTAGTAACACTGAACACTTGATAAGTGGGGACAAGACTTCTTACTTGAAGATTTATGATAGCGATAAGCGACATTTTTGAAAATATCGAACCGTATGTAACTTTTGCGTACAACCTTCCCTTTCTCTTCAGGAGTTCCGATGGATCCAGTGTTGCAGGTAAGTTTGACAAACTGCACTCGTCTCGCCAAGTTCGGTTGCCATAAAGGATGTGCTGTTTATGATATAACCAACCAGGCAACGCCCTTGATCTCACTGGGATAATGTGGTCCGTGAGAACTGGTCAGTCGATCCTAATTTCAGAGTTCTTAGGGTTAAGAATTCCTTAACAAACATTCTCTCTCATAAAACACCCTTAGCTTGAATATTGAGAAAAGCCAACGGGGAAAATGCAGAAATCAAAATATGTTTCTTCGCCGTACTTGACTTAGAAGTTCTCGTACCAACCGGCCTTTAATAACAAATTTGAATTATTTTATTTTATCTCAACTTCTTTCAGGGTATTATTGTGAATAAGACATTTCACACTACCAATAGGCTTGTAGCATCTAGTATTCGTTTTCCACGAGTGGCTCAGACAGGACCGCAGACCCTCCAGGTGATGCCAAAAGGACACATCACGAAAGTTACCTCACTTCAATGTATGCCATCCAAGTCTACTTGTGAGGATATGCTAAAAAACCCTTCGACTCGGCAAAAAAACCGGGCTGTATCCTGTAACCTTGGTACTTTTGACATCCCTTCCTTAGAAGCTATTCGAAATGTTCACGGCCTGTGGGAGGTAGCAAACAACGTTCAGAAGGAGAGGGCATGGCTGGCAAAAAACGGTGGTTCCTCCGAATGAAAAGTGTTCATTTTCAAAAAGCGACATGGTCTCATTTAGAAATCTGATATGGAATAATCCTGATGGTCATGCAGTTCTAGATTATGATCGGTCCTCTGCTAGCTTCAGATTTCGCCCTACTTTCTGGTACCCAATGGCTCAACTTCTCTGTACTGGCATCTACTGCAAAAATTTTGCAGTCAGAAGGTAGTGAGACAGCTGTTCTTATGTTTAATGAGCTTCTTCAAATGGATGGCAAGAGCATTCGCCAAGTTATTCGAGAGTGCGGAAGAAACACGAAGTACGTTACATTCTTCGTAAACGTGGGAAAGGCGGTAGAGGTATTTTTTGGCAACCCCAATAGACCAGGCAATCATTGGACACTTCTGTATATCGACCTAAACAACAAATCAATGGTACTATTGTGATCCTTATGGTTGGGGTACGCCAAAGAATATCAAGGCAGCACTCCTCCCCATAGTCGCGACGTTTTATGAAGAAATCAGCTTAAAGCCCAGGCCCTTCAAAGGATGTATGCAAGGTTCCGCTGCTAGTGGAAGTCACCATATTGGTTCCCTAAAAAATCTCCCCATTCAGACATGTGCAAATGTCTGTGGTGTTTACAGCTGCGATTTTAGGAGGTATTGCCTCGGCAGCCCCTATTCTGTGGCGAGACCTGTTCCTTAGTGATACAGCAGAAATGCCTGAGGAGCTGAAATGGTTACTGTTTCCCTTCCGTTTATTCTGATTTCCTGAGGTGCTCGCTTGCTTCGTGGCTGGTGAATGGAAAAGTCGATCTCCAAGCTTTAGGGATTGACAACACACCGAGTAGTCATAGCGATCGTCCAGCTCAAGACGAAGCAGCTAACGAGGAAACAGGGTACGCCTTCAAAAAGGAGGAAACTACGGTCAAGACTAAGAAGGAGGCAACGAAAACACCAGACGTTGAGTTTCCGAGACAAGCGTGATACCACCCATCACCGACAAAACGCGGACAAGATTGAACATCATGATTTCATTTATGTAGACGGTTGTGAGAGTCCTAACTGCGTTGATGATAATCGTGGTAGTGATTTTGCAGCTCCAAGAGGTAATGGCGATGATTCGAAGGGTCCAACATGTCCGAGCTCTGTTGATGGCTTTGATGATGGGTCAGCGTCTGCTAAGGGTGACGGATATGACTACCAGGACCACGGGTCAGCAGCTGCAAAGAATGACGGAGATGACCGGAAGGGTTCACAGAATGTTGGCGACGGGTCAGCGGCTGCTAAGGATGACGGAGATGACCGGGAGGCTTCACAGAATGTCGGCGACGGGTCAGCGGCTGCTAAGGATGACGGAGATGACCGGGAGGCTTCACAGAATGTCAGCGACGGGTCAGCAGCTGCTAAGGATGACAGAGACGACCGGAAGGGTTCACAGAATGTTGGCGACGGGTCAGCGGCTGCTAAGGATGACGGAGATGACCGGGAGGCTTCACAGAATGTCGGCAACGGGTCAGCAGCTGCTAAGGATAACAGAGACGACCGAAAGGGTTCACAGAATGTTGGCGACGGGTCAGCGGCTGCTAAGGATGACGGAGATGACCGGGAGGCTTCACAGAATGTCGGCGACGGGTCAGCGGCTGCTAAGGATGATGGAGATGACCGGGAGGCTTCACAGAATGTCGGCGACGAGTCAGCGGCTGCTAAGGATGATGGAGATGACCGGGAGGGTTTACAGAATGTCGGCGACGGGTCAGCGGCTGCTAGGGATGACGGAGATGACCGGGAGGGTTCACAGAATGTCGGCGACGGGTCAGCGGCTGCTAAGGATGACGGAGATGACCGGGAGGGTTCACAGAATGTCGGCGACGAGTCAGCGGCTGCTAAGGACGACGGAGATGACTGGGATCAGAGTTCACAGAATGTCGGCGACGGGTCCGTGGCTGCAAAGGATAACGGAGATGGCTGCTTCGGTTCACAGAACGGTGGTGACGGGTCAACAGCTGCTGAGGATGATGGAAGAGATAACCAGTGCGATGAGGTCGGTGAAAGAGATGAACCTCACCTTGGGCAGAAAAAAGGAGAAAGAAGCAACATTTCACAAGATAATTGCGCAACCAGAAGCAAGTTGGGGGGATCTTTTTACCTGGGTCAACGAATCGCAAGCATTCAGGAACTTGAAAGGCTGATCAAGTCTTAAGAAGTTGAAAACTTTTGTGAATTATGGAAAAAAGATGTTCGTTCATTAAAGGCAGCAGAGAAGCGAGTCCCGAAGAGGGTAGCATTGGCTGATCCGTCTTACATTACTATTCCGTATTGCTGTCATGCAAGATCGGTGGAGAACCGAGGGCAAAAAAAGACAGGATTAAGAAGACAAACGCGTTTTGTCAAGGGTGCCCCTTTGAAATTTATATCTCATTAAGCAGCGATGGTCAAGCGCTCCAGGTGAATCGTATTCAAGAAAGTCACAACCACGAGCTATCGAAAGAACTGTACGAGCATCTACCTCGGCAGAGAACATTATCAGTCGAAGAAAAAAAAGAAATAGAGAAAGCCATAAAGCTGAAGGTAAACTCCAAGTTGCTCCAGCAACAAATACAACAATCCACTGGCAAGAAAGTCACCCTAAAAGATATCTCTAACATGAAGCAAAGAGCAAGAAAAGATATCAACAAAAACGACCTAGACAGTGTTATTGGCTACCTTCAGCAACAACAGGGATCAACTGCTGAACTAATAATTGACGAGGAAAACAATTTCAAGGGCATCTTCTACCAAGACGAGTACATGAAAAATATGTACCGCAAATTTCCAGAGTTAATTCTTGTGGACGCAACCTATAAGCTTTTGGATCTGAGAATGCCTGTGTATCTTGTTCTTTGTATTGACGGTAATGGCTTAAGCGAGATTGTCGCTATGTTTATCCTTGCCGAGGAAACAAAGGCGGTTATTGAAGCAGCCGTTGGTGTTTTCAGAAAATTGAATCCTGCTTGTAATGAAACAAAAGTCGTCATGTCGGACAAGGATTTCACAGAACGGGAAGCCTTTACCAACTGCTTTCCAGGAACTTTAAGTGGCAAGAGGGTGCTGAATGACAAAGATGTACAGAGCAACATCCATTTGATAAGAGATACCATAAGAGACCCTAGCAACGTTGATGTTCATCGTGTTCGTAAGTATTTTAACAATGACGGTTGGTTGGCTGTGTTAGGTGTTCTGAAGGAAAAACAAGATAGGGAATGGTTTTGCGACGTTTGTCAAAAGGTCATATTGTTCTCATTCGCGAGGCTGTCAGGCTCGCATTTCGACAATAAAGTTCCGAGATTTAACCTACTTTAACCCGTACACAAGTTAGTAATCCATGATATACCATAGAAACCTGTAAGAAGTAACTTTGCCCCGGCAAATTCACGGTTCCGCGAATGTAGTGTTAATTTTACCTTCCTATCCCGAAAGTACAGTAACATTGAAGAAGTCCCCAAAAGTCATGGAAACCCTTCTTAGTTACCAGGTCCAGTGCAGCCGAGACCAAGACACGTTGCGAACTGATCTGAGCATGGTCTTCTCACTGAGAGGACAAATCCCCTTAATAGAGACCTTTAGCATCGCGTTTACGGCAAACGGCAAACGGCTGCTAGCGGTTTGAGGTTTCCCGTTTGCCGTCGCTCCCAAAATTGATTTTAGCATGGCGTTGACGTCTTTTGGAATGAAATATTTCCAAAAGCCAACCTTTTAAGAGCCCTTTTATCTTCTTCAAGGTATTTTGAGATAAGGCCATTCATCCTTTCTCTACAAGCTCGCCCTGAGAACACAACGGGTTTTTTGTCTTCCGAAAAAATAGGGGAAAGTACCCTCGCCGAATTTCCTCATAATCAGCGGGACATTTTGGCCTTCCCTGGGCCACCTCGGTCGCTAGCATCACGTCTTGGCGAGTGTTTGGCAATCTAAAAGGCATTTTCTAGAAATAGAAGAAGGCATACACTGATACAGAACTCCATAACTGTGCTTCTTTGCATGCACACGTTTAGGAACTTGGAGCCGCCATTTTGTTTTCAACTTCTTTTGCCACTCGGTTTTCTTCGTTTTAGATCGTGCAAAATAGATTGTTTTTTAATCACAAAAACGACATTTGGATCCATAAAAGGTAGAAAATTCTTACTAAAAGTGTCAAACCTGAGTTGGTTTCGTTAAGCGGCCAAAAACCCTTCCCGTAAGTCACTTACCGCTGGAGCGCCTTCTTTCCGTCGAAACCGGAACCGCAAACAGCAAACGTGACGGCAAAGCGGTGGTCACGTGACCCCCTCAGGTTCGCCGTTTGCCGTAAACGTGATGCTAAAAGCGTCTATTATAAACCAAAAACTACTTGACTGACTATGTAGTATCGTTTCCTTTGATTGTTTGTTTTTATTTTTATTGTAGACACTATTTTATCACTATTTTTTAACATTGCGTCGTTTTAAACGTTTGCCGTTTAGCTTGTAGTTTAAATAACGTGGAGGTGAACAGAGAACTTCGTCGCTTTCAAGATCATGATGAAACTTCGTGGCTTCCAAAACAACATAGAGTTTTTGGCGCGAAAAAAAAAAAAAAAAACGTGCAACCTCTGTCACGCAACTGAAGTGTTACACCGGATCCATGATTCCCTCTAGCGGACATTCGTCACCGAACGCTCAAGCGTTTTGCACTACTTTGACGAGGCATGCGAGGCCTGGAGTTTGAAAATCGCTTGCTATTTTAACACCAACATCTCAGCAGATTCAAATGGAAATTTTGGTGGATCAACGAGAGGAATTTCTGACTGCCGGGTATGTAGTTTTTGAAAAAATTGTGCCCGTGAGTCACATAAAGTTTGTACAATTTGTGCAAAACCAAAACATTGTATATAAAACTCGCTTCGTGTTTCCCACCAAAGCTCGAAATGCTGAAATACTCTCGGGGGTTTCACTGATCATTTTAGTGGATATTGAATGTATTGATTATTCATGAATTTTTGACTGCCGGGTATCTAGGTTTTTGAAGAACCGTGCCCGTGAGTCGAGGTTCTTATAGTATGCCGAAGCCAAGAGAATTCGTCCACAACAAAAGCGAAACACTATTTAGAATTGCTTCGCATTTCTAAACAAATATCGCATACTCTCACAGGGTTCACATTTCAATTTCTGTAGAAATTATTCTCTGAGAGTTGACACCGGAGTCAGAGTTCGAATTTTTTCTAAGTGTCGAGACATCGAGATTTTATAGTATGCCCAAGCTCGAAAATTTCCTCAACTACAAAGCCAAAATTATAATTGAAATCGCTTGAGATTTCTAAACAAAGATCTACAGTTTAAAGAAGGATTGGATGAGTTTTCCATGGAAATTCTAGAATAATTTCAGACTGCCGGGTATGGAGGATTTTGAAAACACTTCCCGGCTGCCGGGTATCTAGACACAACAACTTCTGCAAGATCACGTGCAGACAGTAATTTCGTGTTATTTCCGCTTGTGTCGTCTGATGCTGTGGAAAGGTTTTATTCATGTACAATTTATGCTAGCAACACCATTATCGACAGTAACACAAAACACCCCTCTCCAGTAGTTCTTGAGAAACCGGACTGCTGTACACAAGCTGCTACGCAACAGTAAGTTTAATGGTCGTTATTCTCTTAACAACACAACAGCTGAATCCCCCGTGTAGTAAGGTAATTCAGTGATTTCTCGGAAACATTCAAGGGCCTCTTCGTTCCACTTTTAAATCCGAGCCAACAACTAACCTTGTGTTGTGTGCATGGCCTTAATCTTAATAAGTTGAGAATAACATATAGCCTCGAGATTCATAGCAAAGGTAGGTATACAGCCGAGATATTCAAGGCCAATATTAATCGTAATATCGTAAACTCAAAGCCATTTCAGTTCTGTGAAGTCACGGTCTGTTACCCTAGAAACGAGGAAGGAATCATGCAAACGAAATTGTTTGAGCTGATAGCTCTAAATGTAAGCTGCTGTGAACGTTTACTTTGCGGGAAATTTGCATAGCTCGCGTGACTGATGTTATTTTTGTTGAGAGCGCGCGAAAACCCATTGCGTCACGCGAAAATATGCTTGCTGGAAAAAGACGATTTCTGAGAACTAATTTGTTCATCAACTGACAGCTTGAGGCTTCATTATTACTCTTGGAAACTTTAGAGTTACCTGCAGGAAATTTGTTGCATTAAATAAGTAGAATTTTTTTTTTTTAATGTTCTTAATACACTGAAATTCAAAAGCCAAATTTACAAATGCGGATGTGAGGAACTCCTTGCGCAAGTAGTCTTTTTTTTTTTTCATTCAAAACCATAGCAAAGGTCATAAACCAGCTCATGCAAAGATCATGTGCAGTCATTAGTTTTCTCCTTGTGACATTACATTCTGTGTATTGATGTACAGTATGCTAGCAGCACGATCATTTCAAGCCCTTGCCTGTTTGTGCACAGGCTACTGTTTTCAGTAGCCTGTGCACAAACAGGCTACAAAACTGTTAAGCTCAAATTGTGGAGCACATTTGGTAGAATCTTACTGCAAAGAATCAAACATTTCTGATACAAATTGGCTGAGATATCCCTTTTCATCATATTTGATCAAAATTTGGTTGAGTGTATGACGTCATCACTTGGCTAATTTGCCTGCACAATTCTCTGTGCTGTCACGGTCTCATATAATGGAAATGACAAGGAATTTCATCGATCAATTCATGCAAACTACAATAATTTATGTAGTGACTAGCCGAAGAATCACATTCACGATTTCTCTCGTCTTGGGAATGAGAATGAAGAATTGCGAAAGATCGAGCAAGATTCACAGTTCTTAAGTTTAAAGCTCGTCAGTCTTTCTAAGACAGGAAGTTCAACTAAAGTCGAATCTAGTCAGCAACAAAATGCAAGCGATTTTAAAAGCTATTGGACCGCTATCTACACTGTATTTAGCAAAAAAAGATGAGGATGGCAAAGGATGTAACACACATTAGAATATCTCTTTTCTTTAGTTGTTCTGCACAATTTTACTATCGTATGTCATTGTCTGGCCTTAATTCACTCACCATAAATTTCGGTTTCTTGCTTTTGGTTTTACTTTGATGTCTAGATGGCGTAACTAATCACATCAGGCTTCAAAACATAAGCTTATAACTCTGTCGGAAATGTCGGTATTTAATATTATTAAAAAATTTCCACTACAAGAAATTTCCATGGATAGCGCGACAAATCTTATTTGGGTTGCGAGCTCTAACAGTGAGTCACACGAGAAAATTAAATCACGCGAATGAACTGCCAGTAGAATAACACTTTTGATCTACAATCTGCTTAACACCTTCTTTGTTGTTATAGAAACAGTTGCTGTTGTTGACGTGGTCTGATTCTGGATTCATCCTGGTTATCTGAACAGACTGGTGAGTACAAATTAAGTGATAGTAGCCATAGATCATTAAGGACGTTCGCGCCCATTGCTACTGCGCATCTCTAGTGCGCACGCTATTCATTGGTCACGAGCGTACCACGTCATTTTCTTTCTTTTTTTTTTTTCAAGGGCGCGCACCGAGTCGAAAACTCAACAAAATATAGAGCTGATGACCTTTGCGTTAACTTGGTGTGCGAATATTTTTGTTGGATGCTCGGTGACCCCTACTTTTTTTTCAGCAAATCACTTCCTTTTCTGATTCTTTCCATTATACTAAAAAGCAAAAAAAAATCTGTACGTGGGAAGTTTTAAATTATTTCGCATATACTATTCAAATAGGGTCGAATTGGTACATGGATACAGGTGTGCGTAACTTAGCAGTTGTATTTTTTTAAGGCTAATTCTAGCTGATTTAATGACATATTTAGCAAATATCTATCAAATAGGCCCATATATGGTGTGTTAAACACACAAAACTTAGATACGATTCTTCAACTTAAATAAATGCCGATAGTAATGAATCCGGCCACAATCGCCTCGAATGACTGGAAATCCTAGAAATGCTATGGTCTGTGATAAGCCTTATCTTCAAAACGAGTTCGGTGACCCCCGATTTTTTTTTTACGTTTTTCATCTAATCTTATCATTTTCTACCTGCAGTCAAAGTTTTAAAAAAGTCTGTACGTGGGAAGTTTTTGTGCGCGAACGTCCTTAAGAGGCTGTCCGCCTAAGAATCGACCACTTAATTCGGATCAAAATTTCGATTTCCTCAAAATTTCTCCACGAAACAAGGTTGATATAAGGTAAAAGAAAATACATTTCTTTGGTTTTTATTCTCGATAATAGTCGAGATTTTGAGGAGATAGTGATCGATACCCGAAACCCTCAAATTGGGCCCTTCACGAAGCCGAAATTAGCCATCTTTCGGATGCTTGCTACCGAGCGTATATTTAGCGTACGAAGATAAGAATTACACCACAATTAGATACATCACCGCACTTAAGAAGAATGGTAAAATCAAGCCAGAGTATGGAAAATTACTAAAATTGTAATCACTTAAACAGGATAATGTCAACGCCATTTTCAAGAAGCGGGCCAAGTGGCGTAGCGAAAAGCGAAATTTCTCAGAATTCTGACTTATTCGGAGAGCCTCTTGTATTTTTCTGAAAAGTATTAAGATGGATCCCTGAAACCAGGAAATAAAATTTATTGGCATTCTACTGTGTGAAGAGTTACGATCGTAATAAAATGACACAAATTCACCATTTGGCGATCCAACGCTGTGTGAAGACACTTGAGCAAAGGATTGGTTTTAGCTTATATTTTCTCATTGTTGTAGCTCAAATATCAGTTCAAATTGATGCATATAGCATAAGAAATAAGCTGATAACACAATAATAGCATTCGATGTAAAACTTACCTATACAAGTCTGTAAATTATCCATTGAACGTGAAATCGATGTGTTTGAATAGCCGCAGGAACTCACGACTCGTACTGACTTTGCCGCCTGAAAACACGCCGTAAAAGAAAACGAAAATGCCGAGACTTTCCTTGATTATACAGTCATCAATTCATTGATATTTTTCCCAAGTGCAAAGTTCTGTCTCTGAAGAGAAATCAATCATTTTATCGAGCTTGGACTTATCAATCACGGTAAAATCGGTGTGAAATATTATTTTGTTTTGACTTGTAACACCGCTGACCAATATTGCAGTCACTACACGGGCAATGAAAGGCGGATACGATGGGTGTAAAGAGGGTCTCGCATTTATTTTTATAGTTTTTCTTATTTTTTCATCAGGCTAGTATCGGTCCACAAGCAGTAAACTTTTAACAGTCTCTGCCGTCTGACAGACATCATCAGTACATTGCTGCTTATATAGAGACTAACACAACGTAGTAATCAACAGTGGCTTCTCACACAAGCTCCTCGTACTGAAATGCACATCTGCAAGTTCACTATAATAAGGTATCACCAGAAGAGTAGGCATCTGGTAAACCTATAATTACATCGTAAATATGACTGAATTACAAGGAATCAAGACGTAACGGTTATTCAGGCCCATCAAAACACGGACATTTCTGCACAAAAGCAGCCAAGTGTTCCACCAAATCTTTTTTTCTGTCCTTTGATTTAAATGGAATGTCAAAGTTTTTCAGGATGGCTTTCAACATGACAACATTAAACTTTGACAGTTTGCTGCCATTGCAGTACTCGCAAAGGTCGTAAACATCGTAACAAATTGGATGGCGAAGACCATGAAAACCTGAGCTGTAGTCATGGGTTTGTATAACTTTCGAAAATTCCTCGGTGGGGCTACTTAACAAAGTTTAATACGGGGAGGCTCCGCCCCGAGGTTCAACCCCTTACCCTTTCGTATACCATTTTGGCGGAAAAGGTACCCCTTTTATATACGTTTTATTGAAAAAAGGTGCCCCTTTCACATAACTTCTCTAGGAAGTCTTGTTCTCACTTTCATGTAGTGCTTAATAAATAAACTGATACGGCCATAAGAGGTGTCTCTTCGAAATATTCTAATTAAAGGCCCTTTTAAATACCTTAGTAACCGATTTCCCTACCCTTTTATATACTTCAACTTGTGAAAACCCTACCCTTTCATATACCTGAAGCCTGAAAAAGGTACCCCTTTCGGGCGGAGCCTCCCCGTATAGGCCATTATAGGGTGTACCCCCCCCCCCCCCCCGGGGAGAATTCTGCGAGCCTCCTGAGTGTTTAGATGAGAATATGTAGAGTTTCAGATTGGCGCGAATTTTTTAGAATTATTTTATAGAAGCATAGAACACTTTTCTATGTTTACATAGACTCATCTAAACACTCAGGAGGCTCGCAGAATTCGCGAACGTTATTACTGGTTTTCAGTGTCACGCCATTCAAAATAGATCAAAATAAAAAGTCAAAACCGTTCAATAGATTAAGTCCAGAATCTGAAAATAGAAAGAAGGTACATATGCAAAGACTCTCGCCAAGATTCAGGTCACAGCAATTTTGCTCATGGAAGATATGCGAAGAAACGTTTTCCCCAAATTTATAGAGATTTGTATGGAGACGCCATGCTGGTGCCCATGTACATGGGCACCAACATGGCGGTCGGAAACCAGCAGAAACATCTGTCACTGTGGTTTGCTACGAAAGAGTGAATTTATCTCTCGAATAACTCAAAAACGTAACAATAGTACTGTATTCTAATACAAGAACTCTTCAGATAGTAGAATTCCCCGAAATAAGTCACCTTTTAAACCAACATAACAGCTCTCTTGCCCGTCATGTAAATGTCACGTCACGCAAAAGCTTAGAAATTCAAGCGTAGTGTATCACTTAACCCATTCGGAGTGAAAATGTGTATGAATATTAGTTTTGAGCTGCTCTTATACAGCATGAAAGTAAAATTTCAGGAGGATCAATATTTCTGAAGTTTAAAATTTAGTGACGTCATGTGAAAACCAGCTATACAAACCCTTGACTACAGCTCAGGTTTGCATAACTGTCTCGAATTCTCCCAACCCTCCTCGAGTTCAGACGAGGCTATGTATACACGAAAAAATTGCTCAGTTGGTTAAATAGAAGACAAACGGATGATTTGGATGACCAGGCGGAACTCGAGGACATACTTGGAGACCAAGAAGAAAACAGTAGGCAACTACTTATAAACAGCATTATTGAAAAGATTGGTCTTCGCCATCCAATTTGTTGCGATGTTTACGACCTTTGTGTTTTGATGGACCTGAATAACGGTTACGTCTTGATTCCTTGTAGTTCAGTCATATTTACGATGTAATTATAGGTTTACCAGATGCCTACTCTTCTGGTGATACCTTATTATAGTGAACTTGCAGATGTGCATTTCAGTACGAGGAGCTTGTGTGAGAAGCCACTGTTGATTACTACTTTGTGTTAGTCTCTATATAAGCAGCAATGTACTGATGATGTCTGTCAGACGGCAGAGACTGTTAAAAGTTTACTGCTTGTGGACCGATACTAGCCTGATGAAAAAATAAGAAAAACTATAAAAATAAATGCGAGACCCTCTTTACACCCATCCTATCCGCCTTTCATTGCCCGTGTAGTGACTGCAATATTGGTCAGCGGTTTTACAAGTCAAAACAAAATAATATTTCACACCGATTTTACCGTGATTGATAAGTCCAAGCTCGATAAAATGATTGATTTCTCTTCAGAGACAGAACTTTGCACTTGGGAAAAATATCAGTGAATTGATGACTGTATAATCAAGGAAAGTCTCGGCATTTTCGTTTTCTTTTACGGCGTGTTTTCAGGCGGCAAAGTCAGTACGAGTCGTGAGTTCCTGCGGCTATTCAAACACATCGATTTCACGTTCAATGGATAATTTACAGACTTGTATAGGTAAGTTTTACATCGAATGCTATTATTGTGTTATCAGCTTATTTCTTATGCTATATGCATCAATTTGAACTGATATTTGAGCTACAACAATGAGAAAATATAAGCTAAAACCAATCCTTTGCTCAAGTGTCTTCACACAGCGTTGGATCGCCAAATGGTGAATTTGTGTCATTTTATTACGATCGTAACTCTTCACACAGTAGAATGCCAATAAATTTTATTTCCTGGTTTCAGGGATCCATCTTAATACTTTTCAGAAAAATACAAGAGGCTCTCCGAATAAGTCAGAATTCTGAGAAATTTCGCTTTTCGCTACGCCACTTGGCCCGCTTCTTGAAAATGGCGTTGACATTATCCTGTTTAAGTGATTACAACTTTAGTAATTTTCCATACTCTGGCTTGATTTTACCATTCTTCTTAAGTGCGGTGATGTATCTAATTGTGGTGTAATTCTTATCTTCGTACGCTAAATATACGCTCGGTAGCAAGCATCCGAAAGATGGCTAATTTCGGCTTCGTGAAGGGCCCAATTTGAGGGTTTCGGGTATCGATCACTATCTCCTCAAAATCTCGACTATTATCGAGAATAAAAACCAAAGAATTGTATTTTCTTTTACCTTATATCAACCTTGTTTCGTGGAGAAATTTTGAAGGAAATCGAAATTTTGATCCGAATTAACTGGTCGATTCTTAGGCGGACAGCCTCTTAAGTTTTCAATACTCTCTATTTTCAGTATAAAAGAACGACCTTATTCTGGAGCGGAGGCTGAACCTTCTTGGCTTCTTATAGTTTTTGGGGAGATTTGAGGCTGAAAATGTTTTTCTTTGCATGTTAAAATACTTCAGACCTTGTATCACGTGATGACTTTGATAGTGTGGAAGTTGTTTTGGATCAGTTATAAATGAGAACTGTTGATTTTTACAAGCCGAGATGTGTGTCATGAGACAAGAAAACCATTGTTAATACAAAACACGCCCTTAAGTATTTTCTTAATCGAGCGTGAGGAATGTTCTTACTACAGTCTTAAAATTTTGGTTATCTCAGCCTCGACGTTCTTATTAAAAAAAAAAGTTTTTATAGGTGCAACACGGAAAAATAGCGGAACAGATCAGGTCTTCCAAAACAACATTGTTAACCATGGCACTGTCAATAAGCACTTAATGACTGGCCACAAGGGAAACAGTGAGTTTTGTTTCCCCGAGACCCTCAATGTTCCCCGAGCGAGGCCGAGGGGAACATTGAGGTCGAGGACTGACTCAAAAATAGAAAAAGCTCCGAAAACAATGATTTGCTAGACTCCATTGCATACACTGGCTGCGCTCGCAAAATTGAGCGGCTGCCAAAACCAACCTGTCCCATCGCAAAATCACGTTAAGTCTGTTTCTTCGCAGCTAACAAAAAAATATAGACAGTATTAAAGTTGCTTTAGCTTCTTCTAATGCTTAACTCAGTTATTCTGGATTTGATCGGGAACAGCAAATTTTGTTGTAAATTACACAAATACTTTTCTACCTGGCGACCGCGATCGAAGAGCGAGTCGACGAACGTGGGTGACCCATTTTTGGCGCTAAAACAAAAGCTTGGAGGCACAAAACGTTCATATTTTCCCTTTTGTTAATCTGCATGATATGTTTTTGCGACTGTAAATCCCTTTTCTTGAATAATAAATGCCGTCTCTAATGAGAAACGTTGTCCTACTTCAATGGCTTTTTCACATCAGGCCGACTGGTACACAAATTTCCCGCGGTTTAAAGGTGCACAACCTGATAATGTGCGAGTGCAAAGTTCAAGTTGTTGTTTCCCAAGGTAGTAAGTGAGTTTATTTGCCCTATGGAGTTAGTGAGTTTTAACCCACGGCACGTGACGCGTTCTCCTCCAATCGGAAAACGTGTTTGAGTTGGGAGGTATAACAACATGAATTAAAGCTATCAACTCTTCCTCTTTTAGAAATTTGTGAGTCGTACAGACAAGCTCAGTTATCGTAATCATAAGAAAAAAAGCAATTCCTACTATTAATTTTCATATACAGCTTGCTATTTTACCGTGGAAACCTGTTAATAGTATGGTAATCAACAGTCCATGATCAGGATAATTTGGTCGTATTGACAAGGTGGCCCTATAAACAGGGTATAGATTTTGTAACTGGTCTAAATAGAGTGACGTCTTACAGTGCGTTTACTGAAACCGAGGCCACCCAGACAATGAAAACCAACATTTTCACATAAAGGTAAGGTAAAGTCTGCATTTGAGCCAAGTGGCCCATCAGGCCGGAGCTTATCCCGGTTTCCTTAGCATGAAGCGACTGAGAGTATTTCTACTCCCCCCTGGATGGGATGCTAGTCCATCGCAGGGTTACCCCCCCAGCATTAAATTCGCCGGTACCCATTTATACACCTGGGTGGAGAGGGGCATTGTGAGAGTAAAGTGTCTTGCCCAAGAACACAACACAATGTCCCCAGCCAGGGCTCGAACCCGGTCCGGAGACGAGCGCACTAACCATGAGGCCACCGCGCCTCCCATTTTTACATCCTGCCAATCAAATGTACAGCACAAAACAATGAAAGCTCAACTTGTTCTTTGTGATGCTTACGTGACTACGGTGTCACTTATCAATAAATTGTCAAGTTCGTACTTTCGCGTGCTTGAATGTTACTGTATCAGGAGCCTATGATTGTATGCTGCGATGTTTAAGGGACAGTTGCATGGTTGGTTTAGAAAATATATGAAAAGAAAAGCTGCGTAAGAATGTCACTCGTCAATATATTTTGCCAGGGTGTGTGGTGTAGGGCTTGAACGATCGTGGCTGTTTTAAAGAAACACTCGTCGTTTGCTTTTTCTGAGTGGTTTTCACGCTGACGTTTTGATAGTACAACGCGGAAAGAATTTACGATGGAGATGTTATTTGAATACAGTGATAACCCAGAAAGGGAGTTCAAACTTCGAAATCCACAGCTGCTGAGACAGTGAACGCAGTCATTTTTTTTCCCGAAAACTGCGTGGTGAATTTCACGGTAATAACAACCCGAAAGCTGTGTATGAATAGAAACAAACACAGACAACAGGAGCCGGAAATGTATTTTGTAAAAAGTGCCAAAGTCTATTGTTCTACGATTTTAAGCAAAAACCGTAAAGAAGAAATTTTTTGGCCGTACGGTTGAAAACGGTCAATGTAATGAATTTACCACCGTTCAGAAATGTAAAATCTAAGATAAAGTATCATAAACTTTTCGAACGACTTGACAATTTACTGGAGACACCGTAGTCGCGAGCATCACAACGAACAAGTTGAGATTTGATTGTTTTGAATAGTAAGTAACTTAGCGTAAAGCTTGTGTTAAAATATCCTGATACTTTTATTTATTTATTTTTTATTATACATCAGGCTCACTATGAAAAATCTGATTTTTCGAGAGCATTCAATCAATTCACAATAGCTTGTGAACTTGACATGATAAATGCAATATCTGCTGCAGATATTGCACTTATCATGTGAAGTTCAACGTCTGGCTGGTTACTAAGCCCCTTCGAGGGTTCTCCTCGAGAACAAAGTGGCTGAACGCTTCGCTTCTGTTTCTGAGAATGAATTATGTGAAAAATGTATAATAAAACAATTATTGAATTCGGTTTTCGCATGATATCATGAATTATCAAAACCTCGTGTCTGTGTTATCTGCCTCAGCCTTCGGCTTCGGCAGATAGCACAGACCTCGGTTTTGATAATTCATGATATCATGCTCAACCTCATCCAATAATTGTTTATTATTGTGTTCAATAAGCTTCGAAGCCAAATAAATATCTGTAAATACTTCATGAACAGCATATGATTTATCGACATAAGTACAATGCATTGTGGGTCAGTTAATTACTTTGTTGACAGTGCTTGGCGTGGTTGTCGACGGAGTATTGCTGGTTTTCAGTGTCACACCATTCCGGAATAGATAAATATTAAAATCAAAACCGTTCGGCTTTTTGTACTTTGCGAAACGAAACGAAATAGCCTATTTGAGAAACGTGAGAGCACTGGGGCGAGTTTCTTATATTGATTTGATTGAAAATCTAAACATTTCAACTGAAATGTTATCGAATGAAAAGCTACCCAACCAAGTTTAAGAGTTTTCAGTGGAAAATTGTCCAAATGGGAGCCTTGCAAAAGTTGCAAAATTCCATACAAATCCTTACAATTTTGTGACCTGTCTACCCAATCCATACAAACTCTCTATTTTCGGTGATATTTAAAGAGCTACCATTTAGCCATTTTCCTCCTCTAAATACTTCTATTTGTGGTGAAGACTCTCAAATTTAGTTGATCTTTCATTTGAACATCTTATTTTTTGAAACAAACGGAAAACAACCATACTCTTTCCCAGTCCTCACACGTTTCGGCAATGGCCTATGAAATCTGCACTTTGCGAAATGAAATTAAATCTGTACTTTGCGAAATGAAAATCTGTACTTTGCGAAATGAAAATCTGTACTTTGCGAAATGAAAATCTGTACTTTTCGAAATGAAAATCTGTACTTTGTGAAATGAAACTCATTAATGTACCAGTCAAATCGAAGCCTCAACATCCCCCTCGGGCAACCCCCGGGCATTTGAATTTTTGGAAATTTTTGGAAATTTTCCCCCTCACCGGGCCGAAAAGCTGTTTCAATCACCTTGCCCCCACCCCCGGGGAAAATTACCAGATTCACTACTTGCACAATACCATAATGCACCTCTTTTACCCCCCCAAAATTTTGCATACTCATTGTTTGCAATTTCTCCTGGGACATTAACATGTCCCAAGAGTAATCTAAAACAATGCCTATGCAAAGTTTTGGGGGGTAAAAGAGGTGTATTATGGGATTTGTGCAAGTAGAGAATTACTGTTTTAACTTTTCAGCATCTTCTATTATGCTTCTGAAGCTGTGCATGTTAACATGGTTTATTAGACAACACATATTTATATATTATAATCGTTCTTAAATACCTTCAAATACGGAACACAGCTTGTGTAGGCCTTTCGTGTATGTGCGGCCCTAAAGGGTATCGTTTTTCAATTTTAGCTGATTTTGGCTATTTTGATGATAAATAGGGTGTGTTTTTTGTTCTCCAGCCTTGATTAGTATGGGTATGTTTTTAAGAAGCCATTTTGCACCATGATCGCAAAGAAATTCAACAAAAGCCCTTCAAAAATTCGGTTCATGGTATTTTAAGAAAGTTTTACGAGCAAGCAGTAAAACGCAGTTAATGGAGCGTGACGTGCAAACCTCGAAACAGTTAGTTATTGTATTTAACTATGTTAGAACGTGGTCATATTAAGTTTGGCACCCGCAGAGATCGAGAGAGATCCTTGAATGCTTTATTGTGTCAAGTGCTGCGAAAGATCGTCTAGTCTTATCACAATATGGTCTGTATCATGGCAGCTTTCTATTAGTTACACCCATAGTTATGTCTAGCTATAAAAGCACCATCACTCATTGTAAAAGCACTTTCCTTCGGTGGCGTGCTTTACTCAGTAAGCTTGGTTCAAAGTAAAGAAAATTCCCACCCTCCCTCCCTGTGTGGAGGATAACTTGTTTATCAATAAACCTGGGGGTCACCTCCTTTGGGGTTGGCGGTTAAGTCTTTGGGTAGCGACTTCCCCAAGCTTTGGGCAGCGTTTTGCCCCTTTTATTTGTGCACCTGCCAATAGTCTTGTCCGATCCGGTGCTGGCTTACCCAGCGCCGGGGAGATAAGTGAGGCTTTCAAGGTCACGCGTTCACATTTGACCTGCCAATACTCTTGTCCGTTTCCAGTGCGGGGTAGTGCTGGTGATAAGTGAGGCTTGAAAGGTCAGCGTTCTTGCTGTTGTTATATTGTGATCAAGTTGGCCTGCCGATACTCTTGTCCGTTTCCAGTGCAGTAGTGCTGGTGATAAGTGAGGCTTTAAAAGGTCACGCAAATCAAAGTCGCTTCCCATGCCAACCGCAAGGTTGTGTCCCCCCACATTACGCCAAACGTTGTGTGGCTTTCTTTATTCATTTATATGGGTGCTATAATATGAATGGGCTATACTATATAACACAAAAGCGAACCCCACGGAACAGGGACATTAACGGGATCTTGATGTAATGGGCAGGTCATAAATAGGATTTCGAATTTTTGATCAGGTCATAAATAGGGTAGCAAATATCGCAGATTTTGGTCATAAATAGGGTAAGGGTTTTGGAAAGCGGGCCGCACACCCCCACCCAATTTTTCTGGGAGTACCCCCCCCCCCCCCCCCGGGAATTTTTCACAGCTCGTTTGCCTCGAGCTGCTTTGGTGAAATTAGCACTGACCATTGTGTTTTCTCCACCACTGCTTTCGGCTCCTGGTGGACCGGCTTTGCTTTGGTTTGCTACGCGATGATTACATAAATTTGATCTCTCCACGCCACCAACACGACCCGAATAATTCAGAAGGATACTCTCGATCTCTTTGTTGAGTTAATATTGCGTGACGGAAGTTTACAATGAAAGAACGTGTTATTCGAATACATTTCTTACCTTGTTTTGCATGCCCCGCGTCAAGCTGCAAAAATATGAAACATTTGGTGAGGAATTTTAGCTTAGAAGTTTACGTTTTCCATTCTCAGTTTCGTGTTTTTGAAGCTCATTGCAAGACTAAGATGTCTTAAATACAATGTTGGCGTGACAAAATGAGGTCCATGGTCATGTCAGACAAACGTAAACATTTTGGCGCGAAGAGTAGTTTTGAGCTGCTCTTATACATCACAGATGAAAGCAAAATCTCAGGAGAATCAATAGTTTTGTAGTTTGAATTTTAGTGACGTCATGTGAAAACCGGCAATTGTTGTTGATGCTGCAAGCATCACAGCATTCCAGGCTTGACCTTGAAATGTGAAGTTGTTGAAACGTGACGGGGAATATGGGGTTGATATTGAACGAAGAGTCAACGAAGCTTGAAACTGAGATGAATTTCTCGTTTAAAGTAACTTCAAAGTGATCTCTTGAGCTTGCCTTAAATATCTCTTGCCCTTGAAAGAAAATCTTGAGACAAAATCGGTTGCACGTGAATTGATTTTGTTGAGTTTCATTGAAATCTCTCTTGACCTTGAAAACAGATTTGTTGGACACGAGGCCAATTTTGTTTATTGATTTTTGCACCATTTGGTTTTCCATAGGTAAACAACAAAGGTTTTAGATCCGGTCAGTTCTGATGTCTGTTTAATACCACGGTAATACAAGAGTTTGAAATCGATTACATCTTGCAAAGTACATTATAAGAGAGAAAACCAACGAAAAGTTAATTCAGGTCTTTATTTTTTACAAAAGTAACTCCCGTGATTAGTTGCTTTATTTCTCTCCAGAGCAAGTCAGTCTGTTTATGGCATTAACCGGCGTGGAATGTCTGAAAGTCCATTAATCAGTCAGCAAAGAGTTTAGTAGTAGACTGGAATCGTTTTGCCGAGAAGCTGTATAAAAAATATCGAACAAAGATGCTAAGATTTGCATGGGAAGGTCCAGGATTGTGAGCAATTATACGAACACAGTGCATAAGTTACATGTACATAACCGAAACTTTTCTGTTGGTTAATCTAGAAGACAGAATTGGGTAATCAACCATTGTGTTTTGTGGGCGGTTAAATGGAGAGAACAACAACATACAACAAAGAACTTTGTTTAGCTTAGTCAGTCAGTTTCTATGATAGGAAGGCGAGGAAGGTAAATTCTATTTAGTCAAGGCATGGTTAGTGAAGGGAAATAGTTTTGAAGCCCGACAAGCTTTTACGAGGCAAGACAAACAAATATGCCAAGAAATATGTTGGAAGGTCCACGACCCTCAATATCCTTTCGTTTTTCCATCATACACTATGCTTATAAAGTGATATAAACGAACCGTTTTTCAGCTGAGTTATATAGTCTCTATAACAGAAGTAATTACGTATTGTACTTTATGCATGGTTAAGGCCAAAATGAGAAAAAACATACCGCCTACGAAGAGCTTCGTAATCATTTCAGTCATTTGAAGTAACTATGACTGAAACAACACAATATCCTTTGAAAGGCATTGGACTCTACTGTTAGTATTTAAAAAATAAAATGGAGATAGCAAAAAATTGATTTAGTTTGGTTGCTTTACAATACGTCTGAAACTTTTTCAATTCGAGTTGCATTTCCTTTTGTTTTCCAGATTCTATCACTTTTGATTCAATTTCTTCCAAGGATCGAGAAACTGAACAAGGTAAGATTATAAACTGTAAGCTGTTGATGACTGATACCGATGTTTATAAGAGTGCCTCTCTGTGAAATAAGACAAGTAACACGTTCTAAAAACAA
>JAHPZR010010783.1:0-37735 GCA_019787425.1 Platygyra sinensis | reverse complement strand
AAAAAATTCGCGCGAAGAAAAATCAAGAACGGCAGGAAGAGCCCCTGGGGACAAGGTTTTAAAGGACCAGTTCCAAACGGTCCGGCTAGTTCTGGCTTCTGATTGGTGCCAGAAAACCTTTGTATTTTTCTGCCCAATCACAGAGCACCAAGACTAGGAGCCATTTCGCGTCTTCTTTCACCATACATACATCCGAGCCAGTTGCTCGCCATATGTTTACTCGAGGAAAAAGTTCAAATCACAGCACAAAATGTAGGGGAGATCGTTCGACATACCCGCTAGAAACTCGCCGCAAATACGCTGGACCTTTTGCAGGTATCGTAACATTAGCGCATTCAACAAACTGAGAGTTTTTGTACACTCCTCGGTGTCGATAAAATTTTCGGCGTTTCGGAATATTTTCGCCGCTTTCTTGGACGAAATGGATTTTTTCCCAATATTTCTTACATCACTTGCTGTGTCTGAAACTTTTCAAATCCCGAGTAACCTTTCATCGTAAGGGTCAGGCAGGTATGTTAGCTATTACTTACTAGTACAATAAGTCACAAGTAAAAACTAAAAAAGGAAAAACTACAGTAGGTAAACAACTTACTGACACAGCCTTTGCTTGTCAGATTTATTTACTAATAAAAGGCCACTTGGTATTTTTTGCGCCTAAGTAGTTACTGTCATCACAACATTGTTACCACGGATTAGAATTTCAAATAAACATTTATTTAATGGTCAGGAAATTGATCCTGAAAACTGGGTGCACATGAATGTAAGAAACATATAAACCAATAGAGGTTTTCTATAGTTCAAGAAATAAAGTACATTGTTATCAAACAAGTCTCTCATCTAGAATACTGTTCTTCTTTTTGCTTTCATTTAATAATTTCTGCTCATGACTATGCCTTTGCAAGTCTCGACTTGTTCTGACCTAACTTTTAGAACTCAATCATTTGTATATTACTACCAAAACATTAATTTTGACACAAATGCCTTTAAGTTATTACTTTGCTTTTTAGTGCTGGTGTGTTAGCTGTATTAACATAACACATTGCAATTTTGATGTTATTTATTGTTTTGCAATCAGCTTCATAGCTCAGCAAATGCAGAGTGATTTAAAAACAAGTTTAACAGAAGTATTTATCAACAACTAACTCTCTAAATTATCTTTAAAACCTAAAACAGAGGTCTAAGAATAAATAGTAGGAGTAGGATTTGCCTGCATCACAGACGCATACAACATCCTGCCAGTTTTTATGCATGGGAAGTACAATTAAGATTCTGCAAGAAACTGACACTTCCCTTCTGCATCATAGCCCACCCACCCAGTGGCCTCCCAACAAAGAAATAATCTAAAAATCTTCAAAGGTTCCTTCAGTTTGTGTCCGTTTTATCCCAAGCAGGCAAAGGAGGAGGGTCAATATTATGCAATCCCCAGAAGGATGGGTCATAAAATGGGGACATCCTTAAAACTAAAACATAATAATAAGTTATAATAATAACTTCTCCTTTCTCAAGATAAAATTTATGATACTGTAAATCCTGTGTTAAGCCACCCCTTCCCCCCTTAATAATCCTGTTCCCTCTACCTGTTTTCTGTCAAAACAAAATCAAACAACAGTATTACCAATGCAGTCTAAGTATGCTAATCCAAACAAACCTCAGTGGAACATGACAGTCACTGGTAATGGTGTGCAGAAATAATTGATATTTAATCTTCAACATAACACTACCCTGTTCAAGACCTACAAATATTGAGTGGTAAACTGACCACCTGCTTTTGCTTTGCTAATTAAAGTCCCCTTCTCTATAAAGCCCTCTCTCTATCAAATATTCTTCCCATACTGCACACAACTAACACTACTGGCAGAAGTGAGGAGGAAGATTTACAATATTACTACATACAATATTTTTAATACCATATGGCATTAAGAACAAAATATTGCAACATCAACATATCAAGTTCAGGTCACTAATCTTAGTAATCGTAGGGGAAGAGGATATTTTCTTTCTTTTGTGTTAGGTAGAAGATTGATGTAAGATAATTTGGTATGGGTTATAATTAAACAATAATTTTAAACTTCTTGATTTCACTTCAAACTCCCCACCCCACAGTCTCAGATGTGAATCATGTTAGCTGTAACTTCCTAATACTTTTCCATAGATGTTTCATAAACCAATAAGTCAGAAAAATTAAAACACTATTTAATGTAATCAAATAGTATTGAGTTGATGATGAGTTCATGTACAACAAGATTGTGATGTGATATTGTTTTATTATTAACAACACCTGATTTATGGAAATTAACATCATTTCTTCTTTTAGGATACGATTTTATAGCCTATTAGCAGGTTCAGCCATCACAACATTGTTTTCTCATGTTCAGCAGACACTAAGATTTTATTAAATTCTGCTCCAAAATCATGGGCAAAAGGGGTACCCCAAAAAAAACCCCAGGGGGGCTACTTAACAAAGTTTAATACGGGGAGGCTCCGCCCCGAGGTCCAACCCCTTACCCTTTTATATACCATTTCGGCAGAAAAGGTACCCCTTTTATATACCTTTTATTGAAAAAAGGTACCCCTTTCACATCTTCTTTAGGAAGTCTTGTTCTCAATTTCAATTAGTGCTTAATAAATAAACTTACACAGCCGTAAGGGGCGCCTATTCGAAATATTATAATTAAAGGCCCTTTTAAATGCCTAAATTACCGATTTCCCTACCATTTTATATACCTCAACTTGTGAAATCCCTACCCTTTTATATACCTGAAGCCTGAAAAAGGTACCCCTTTCGGGCGGAGCCTCCCCGTATAGGCCATTATAGGGAGTACCCCCCCCCCCCGGAAAAAAAACATTCCGAGAGAAATAAGCTCACTCACTCACTTAGTTAGAAGACCCTGCCAGATAAGTTGTTACACCTACAAAGTACTAAATGAATCTTCTTAAGCCATGATTTTGACCATGCACACCATCAGCAAATTAAATAAATATGTTTTGTCCTGAAGGTTTCAAACTGAAAAACAGCCTCTCATGAGATCTGATTAGATCAGCCTTCATTACCAGAGGATCAGTGCCAAAAGTTGCATCACATGCCAGGCTGCCTTCTCTTTGTTAGCACATTTTTATTGCCTCACTAACAGTTGGAATCAATTTAGCAGCTGGTAGCTTTGTGTTATCCACTGGCACATATCCTTGTGCTCCCAGAATCCTGTGATGATTTCATGAACAGATCAAGTTCTCAGGAGCATCATTTGCAGCATACATTGTCACCCAAGAAATGCAAAACATTGTAACTGGGCAAACAACAATAACTAAAGGTGATACCGAAATTCTATCCAAAGCCTTCTTCACAGAAGGCAAAATTTGAAAAGTCAGTTATCCTTTTTCCAAATCCAGTTGGCAGCCCAGGGAAGACATATTTTCCACAATAGCTGTTTTCAAAGACAAGTATTTACTTATTTGTTATTTTAAGTAAGCCGTAAGGTTAATCTGTAACAGAGTAATGATTGAAGCTCCATACACGGCAGATCACCTAATGTAACTCCAATTACATATCTTGTTCGAGTTTCAATCATTTATGCTGAGGAAAATGTGTAATTGACGAAATAAAAATTCTACCCTTTTCTATATAAACCAATTTCTAAGGACTTTTCCTGGACTCAGATTGAATTTTGAAGGTCTCTAAAATGATTAACCCATTTACTTCAAAGATCTCACTGTTTATTCTCCTTACTGTCTGCCATACATTTCATATTTTTGCCTTGCGTTTAATATATTTTCAGCACTTTCCAGGACCAGTAGCCTTGTTCCAGGACTTTCCAGTCTTCAGAAACTGCCACAATAAAATTAAGCCATGTTGCATGACCGATTAATATCCCGCTCGAAACAGAATTGTGACAGTTTGACATACCTGACTAGCCAAGCGTGAAAGATAACTATGATTTTAAAAGTTCAGTACAGCGAGTGATGTAAGACAATTGGGAAAAACTCATTGTCGTCCAAGAACTACGGCGAAAAATCGAAACGCTGAAAATTCATCGACACCGAGGCAGTGTACAGACAACTCTCAGTTTTGAATGCGCTAATGTTACGATACTGCAAAGGTCCAGGTATTTGCGGCGAGTTTCTAGCGGATATCTGAACGATTCCTTACATTTTGTGCTGTGAATTGAACTTTTTCTCGAGTAAACATATGGCGAGCAACTGGACGGATGTATGTATGGTGTAAGAAGACGCGAAATGGCTCCTAGTCTTGGTGCTCTGTGATTGGGCAGAAAAATACAAAGGGTTCTTGCACAATCAGAAGCCAGAACTAGCGGACCGTTTGGAATGGTCCTTAAAACCTTGTCCCAGGGGCTCTTCCTGCCGTCTTGACTTTTCTTCGCGCGAATTTTTCGTCCGCCATTATTGAATCATGTTCCTGCAACCCCATAAGGCCTTGCTGCTTTGTGACGTCATACTCCTAACCAACTAGGCTCACATGACGAATTTTGTTATAACATCTCTATGTAGTTCTTAGGCATTTCAAGTTTATTTATATATGTGTTTGGTGTCAACTGTAATGTTATTTTGAATTTACCCATACATGTAAGGTTATGTTTATAGGTGCAAGTGTATAAATTGTTCGCTGGAGTTCGTTGTCTAGCATGAAGAATGTAGATGTTGTATGGAGGTTGACAGATGTCATGAAAGAATGGCAGAAGTTGAAAAAGATGACTAGTATAAGTTCACACTGATGATCAGAATTTTACAACTGGTCACCAGTGGGGGAATAACTATATTCAGGACTATGCCACTGCCATGTATCTATCTCATTCCTAAATTAATGTTAAGTTTGATTTTTGGCCAAGGCAATTACACTGACAAAAAATGCAGACCCCTTTTGCCAATAGCAGACTTTTCATCTTGACTGCCATTACCATAAAGAGGAAAACTGTCGGTGACTGCGCATCACTAGCTTGTGATGGAAAGGTTTCATTAAGTTGAAAGCTGTAGCCAAAGTCAAAAAAGTTAATTTTAGACTTTAAACAGCCAAAAACATATGGTGCAGAATATGTAGGGGGTCTGACTTATAGCTGTAGTAATATTCTTCCTTAAAGATCAGCAATGAAATTGGTTTTTTATAGACTACTAATGCACAAATCCATTAGAACTTCCAACTGGCTAAGGCGCCAGAAATGAAATATATCTTGGAGAGTGTGCTGCTGGCTACTCAGGGTCTCCACAGAACACCACAGCCACTCAATAATGTTAACATTGACTGTGTGATTGATTGTATTCCGAAATATCCAGCTCATTTTAATAAAAATGAGAGAATGTCACAGTATTCTCTGTTTTCTGTTTAGTCCTCCTGTTTAAAAATACATCAAATTGCAATATCAACAAGGCCTGGATGAATTTAAGAGAAAAAAAAGGGAATTAGGAATTAAGCAACAATGATCAGGGTTTGCATGGGTAATGGAAAACATGGGAAGTCCTGGAATTATAGATCTTCTTTTTCCAGGCCTGGCAAGTCATGGAATTTTTAAGGCTCCATAGGTTACACAGTGAGGGATTATTTTAAAGATACTGCCACCCCTCATTTCTTGAATGTCGCAATTAGGTGTATAGGTTAGATTGAAACTGCATTTTCTCAAGCTAGACACTCCTCCCCTCCCTTGTCATTGTTGCATGATGAAATGGCTTAGCCTTGCCCCCCTAAAAATCCCAACAATTTACACTACCTGTAAAATTACGCATGTGTCCAGCATAATTATAAAGGAGCGCAAGGTGAAGACCAGAAAACTGATTTAGTATACCACGCTTAGGAAACTGAGTTTAAACTGCCGTTTTATTCGACCAGATTTCGCAATGGGTACAAAACTAGGGGACATTAATATTTCAGCTTATTTTAGGTCAACGGAAATGTACACAGCAAAACGCTCTAACGAAAATGAGTTTCGCTCACAACATTGTCTTATCCAGCGAAAAGAACAGCAATTACCACATTACATAACGTGAAGGGCGCCTACATCGAAAAACCCATTAAATTACCGAGTGGCCAGCTTCTGGAGATGAAACTTCTGGCGACTGTGAGAAATGTTACAGTTCATTTTAATTTATGATCTATATGGAAAGTAGATATAGAAACCAGTAAATTACTTAAGGTTCATTTGAAAATTTTGGAAACCATTGAAAGGCCTATCGGTAAACCTGCATCTTACGAGCGTGCCACATGACTGGAATAAACAGAAGGGTTAAAAAACTAAAATACAATAGCGCGGCGATATGAACAATACTAAACTTGATGAGTTACTTGAAGATATATTTACAAACCGCCGAGATGTCTGAGGCTTAACATACCTGGGATACTTCTACGAAAAAGAAAACTTCATGGCTGACACAATACTGCAGCTTAGATAAAATTAAACAAGGCTTACCCGGCTTTGCGGTGTTGTCGTTTGTTTCCCTGGCTCGATCTTCCATGTTGTAGGAATTGAGCCAAGAATAAGCCGTTACGACAGTCTTCCATATGAAACGCTCTTGAAAAACATTCCTCCGCGAAATGGACCAACACCCGCCAGAAACTTTCCGCTCGGGTTGAAGTTTGCGCGGTGAGTGTGCATGAATCTGAGCCACTTATCTCGCTCACTTTTTATTGTAGGACTAAAATGAGCAGAAATACCCGCATTCATATCTGATCTATTACTGCATCCACGTACTATACAACGATCGGGCATGATTCAATTCGAATAGAGCGCTAGATTCACGTTGCGAAACCAGTTAACTGCGAACTACATAGAGATGTTATAACAAAATTCGTCATGTGAGCCTAGTTGGTTAGGAGTATGACGTCACAAAGCAGCAAGGCCTTATGGGGTTGCAGGAACATGATTCAATAATGGCGGACGAAAAATTCTCGGGAAAAACAGTGAAAAAAACATCTTCCCACGCTTGTTGGACAAAACGGGTTAGGCAGGTGAGTAAGTACCACTTAAAGATTCAGAAAATGCAAAAACAATGGATTCGAAAAATTTCGTCGCAGTGGCACTTTAGATACATGTAGTTAACAGTAACAATATCATTTATCTTTAAAAAAATAAACATTTAAAGACATTAACTATCATTCAAATAAAGTTGCTGCTGTAATGTATGTGTATGGTTTTCACTTTCTTGTTAGCCATAGTCTACGTCGGAAACAATAAGTATGTCGTGGTAAAATAGCTTTCTTTTTAAAATAATATTTCCCTTGTCCTTCAGTTCAATTAAAAAAATACAGTCTAATACTTTATACCATATAATGTGCATCCAATTGCTAAAAAATTACACTTGAAGGCACAAAGATAGTTCTTTGAAGTATACAGTCACAACCTCTGAATTGAAATATTTGTACTACGAAAACTGATTTGCAGCACTTTGCTTCCTATAAAATTAACTTTGCACTACAGCTTGTCCTGCCCAAGAGACAGACAGTTGTTTGGAAGCGGCCTTGTTGACAAGTTTTGGCCCGCTACTCTTAATGCGTGCCTGATATGTGGCATCCCGGAGAGCCTCAATTAATGGTCCTTAGCTTTGATCTCTCCCACTGTAGTGGCTTTACGTGCCTTTTTGGTGGACCAGTTCTTGTTTCCTCTTCATCTTCCTCACGTTCCTCGGAGGACATAAACTCCACAGCATTCTCCTGGTTTAGAAGATCAGTAATCTTCTTCTTGTCCTCTTGTGATAAAGTGGCTTTTCCAACCATTTCTTGCCGATGAATCAATTTCTTAAGACCAAAAATAATGATGCTAGATGAGTTCTGTACTGGTGCTTATACATCTATGGCACATAACTTGACTTAGTACTTTCATGAAAGATTTGCATGACTAAGACTAAGCCATCACTGCACTTTCTGTTGTCCTACAAAAACACAGACTGTAAGGATAAAATATACATGGTACACTTAAAAGAATGATCAAATTTAACAGAAAACTTACTAACCAAAACATTTTCTAAGTAGCAGATTCTTGTGACTTTCATATTTAGTTGGTAAAAACTGTAAAGCTAAGTGATGTCGAAACAATGCTTGACCTACTTTTATCAGTCATGCTACAGATTACTGAGTCTTGTGATGTTAATGCATGTCAATAAAAAATGCAATTCGCCAAATTCGGAAATGCCTAAAACCTGCCGAGCTCATCAATACTAGTCCCTCTGCGAATGTTAGTGTCGACTTAAGCAAAGGATAAGAGGTTAGGGGAGAGTGTGGATGGAACTAGTCCTCAAACTTTTATCATCAATCCCCAGCCTAAATTTGAAGTAAGAGAAATAAATGATCTGAAATTGTAGCTTGAACATGAAGTTTATTTAGACTCTTTGGACTCACAAGGCTACATTTACTTCATTTAAAGTCATTTAGTTTGGCTTAAGTGCTTGTCACGTGACTTGCCCAAGCCCAAACTGCAAACCTAGCCCTAACCCCCTGCAACTCTAATCAAGACACTGCTATAGGGTAAGTAAACCCCTAGCTTTCACTGCATGGTGCTATAAGGCCTGGTCACATGACCTGTATTGTTCTCGTTAAGACAATGGATGTCTACTACCATGAAGTCTATACAGCTTAGTTGAAAAGAGCATTATATTTGCATTATTTTTATCAGCGATATTATTATTAATATTATTATTATTATTATTATTACTATTATTATTATTATTATTATTAGTAGTAGTAGTAGTAGTAGTAGTAGTAGTAGTAGTAGTAGTAGTAGTAGTAGTAGTAGTAGTAGTAGTAGTAGTAGTAGTAGTAGTAGTAGTAGTAGTAGTAGTAGTACTAACATACTACTAGTAATAATATATTATTATCATTTCATTATTACATAACCACACCAGGGCTGTGACTGATGTTTGAGGTAGGTGGAGATGTGCAAAACGTAGCCAGGGAATCCAGCTGTCCTTGTTTTTTCCGAAATGCTGTTTTTCTATGAAAGTAGCCAGGCATCTAGTCTGGAATTATCAGAATTGGCTGGGTAAATTCCCTGGTCCTCCAGCCCTTATTGACAGGCCTGCCATTTTGAATCTTACCCTTTTCACTCTCAGTTGCCGTCTTGTCATGACTTGATGTTCCTTTAGTTTTCCATTTTTCTTTCGGATGGCATCATCTCGGATGCTCTTCCAGAACTGACAAATAGCCCCTGCAAATGTGAAAGGAAAGTACAGGTAAAGTTGTTTCCCTAGGCTTATGATAATGATTCGGACATGTAAAAGTGCCATTTTGCCAAGCAAGGGCATAGCCAGGGGGTGTCCTGGGCTGCCCGTGACACCCCCCCCCCCCCCGTAAGCCTTTTTGTAAGCAAACAAACTACAATATTCAGGTGACAATCTGATGAGTACCCTCTGTATGAGTCAGTGTGACTCCCCCCCCCCTCCCTTTGAAAAATTCTGGCTACGCCCATGTTGCCAAGTACTTGAAGAGGTTGAGTTTTAAAAATATGATCAAGCATCCCAGTCATTAGACAGCACATGGGGATCGTGTTCACCTTCTTGGTACTTGTTTGCTGTTTCTACAGAGTTACAGTGAGTTTTCGATGATCTTCTGATATCAGTATCCATCCTTTTGACTCTGTTCTTAGTTTTGTTATCTTCAATGCCTAACAATTGCTGTTTTAATTCAGGAGAGTGATCAAATTTTTTCTCCATGCAAATTCACATTTTGGTCATGTGGTGGCAATAATGATCAATGCAGGACTTGCAAATATTTCTTGAAGAATCATTTAATAGTACGTATACTGGGTAAAAGTATTGCCAAGTAAATTAAGCATTTATTATTATAGCCCAGTTAATGAAGAAATACTTTTTATCTTAAAGAGCTTCTTTTTACACTGTGTAAATGTATTCTATTGGAATCACCCACTAGATTAGATGTGCTATTTGAATGCTCCTATGTGTAACTCACTGACAACATGGGATGATTTATCTATTTTGTAATTAGTGCTCTTTAGTTAACTGACCAGAGTTAAATAAATAACTTTTAAATTATTAGTAATTTACTATAAGAATACACATGGAAATCACTACCAACCTTTTATTTCTGTCTCATTCCATTTCTGCTTTCCAAAGCTTCCTCTAATTAACTTCCATCACGTCACCTTCTCCACCTCTGGGTTACCATGATGGTCATACCTCAAAGATAAATAAAGAATTTTGGTATTTCCCACTCAAAGATAGGCAGCCCAACTTGTGTCAGTGAATGATCATGAAAGTACGTAAACAAAAAAGTCAAGCGATGTGAATTCCATGTCAAAATTTGCACCTTTTTATCATCTATGGTGTCTTTTAGCAATCAACCGTATGATCTAATATCACTGACTCAAACACTATTTTTTCCACTCAACGATGGATAAATAGCTTTGGCATTTCGGGTCTGCAAAATCTGCGAGCCAGCGAGCCACGGTGCGAGCCATGTGAGTCATGCGAGCCATTCTTGCGAGTATTTTTTTTTCGTCAATTGTTTCAGGGTCTGGGAGGTTTAATATCGATCATTTTGCGGACGAGTGTAAACGGTACAACCTTGCTCCCAGGGTACTCTCCTATAAAACCAAATTGATTGCAATTCTGGTACTACGGCAGAAGGGCAAAATTTATTGGCCTATATTTCAGCTAGCAGAGCTAGTCTTCTTCAGGGCCAGTACTTAATACAGGAAAAATAACGGCTCTAAAATTTGAATATAGGTGATATACAATGGCAGTTAATGTTTAACTAATAAAAGTAACATGAACAGTGATATATAAGGTTACAAATGTAGATAAATGTATACAATACTAAAAATAAGGTAAACAGTCAACGTTCATTTCGGCGTTCATTTTGACTGAGTGACCTCTGGTACGAGCATTTCTTGATCAAGAGATCCGGCAGTAACAAGCCAAGCAGTTTAATTTTTCGTTGTGTGGTCCCCTGCATCCAAACGTTGTACATATGTACTCTCCTAGTTATGCGCAAATATGAAAAATACTCTAAACATGTGTACATCGTGCGAAGTCTTGCGTCATAGTAATGGCTGTCCTGAGTTACACGAAGTTTTTCTTTGTTTCATATTTTTGTTATTTAGAGAATATATTATCTATTTAAATCGCTCAGGATCCGCAAAAACAAAACAAATGCGACAAAAATTTATTAAAGTTCAAGACCTCTGAGAGAAACATGCGATTCTACCGCCCCACCACTACTAAAATGGGCACTTGAATGGTATCAGTTGACACCTGTCATTCATTGATATCCACGGGGAAAATCATTCAAGAGAAAAGAGAACAATACTTCCGGTGCAACTCTGTATATTGGCGTCAAGAATGGTGAGTAAATTGCGTAATTTTAACTAGACTGCGTAGCAGCCGTTTCCCATCCTTTTCCAATCGCTTTCGAACGGGACGAAGACTGCGAGAGAGTGCGAAAAATAGGGAGTAATTAAGGGTGAGGCGCCCCACCCCCTCCCCCTTGTCACTCGCCCAATCCCTACCAGTCTCCCCAGTGTTTTGCTCACCCCAGGCGCCCTCCTCCTTTTCTCGCTTGATCGATCTCTAATAAAGGAAAGGAAACGGCTGCATGGCGGGCTAAATTTTAACAGGTTCTCTCTTTAGAAAATCAGATTTATCAAAACTCTATCAGTTGGCACTTTCTTAGTGCTGTACAGCTGTAAATAAAAATTATTAATATTTTGACAGTGCCTCGCATGCCTCGCATGCCTCGCATGACTCGCATGCCTTGCATGACTCGCATGACTCGCATGACTCTCATGACTCTCATGACTCGCATGACTCGCAGGACTCGCATGACTCGCATGACTCGCATGACTCGCATGACTCGCGTGACTCGCATGACTCGCATGACTCGCATGACTCGCATGACTCGCATGACTCGCATGACTCGCATGACTTGCATGACTCGCATGACTCGCATGACTCGCATGACTCGCATGACTCGCATGACTCGCATGACTCGCATGACTTGCATGACTCGCATGACTCGCATGACTCGCATGACTCTCATGACTCGCATGACTTGCATGACTTGCATGACTTGCATGACTCGCATGACTCGCATGACTCGCATGACTCTCATGACTCGCATGACTCGCATGACTTGCATGACTTGCATGACTCGCATGACTCGCATGACTCGCATGACTCGCATGACTCGCATGACTCGCATGACTCGCATGACTCGCATGACTCGCATGACTCGCATGACTCGCATGACTCGCATGACTCGCATGACTCGCATGACTCGCATGACTCGCATGACTCTCATGACTCTCATGACTCGCATGACTCGCAGGACTCGCCCCTTGCCTCGCATGGCTCGCTGGCTCGCAGATTTATAAACCTCGTCGTTAAAAAGTGAATTATGTGTGTGGGATGTTGAGGGTCTTTCGTCCGTGATGATATTCGCCAGGCTCCCATCAATATCATTTGCATGGCGTGCAGCCTACGAAAAAAGAGTCTAAGCCATTTATGTTTGCGCAAAATTTTTAAGTTTGTGAATACAAGATTCAATTACCCTGCTGATGGAGTAATACTATCTTCTAGTTGAAACGTTCCTTGGAATCGATATTGAGATACTTATTTGAAGTGGTTTTCTCAGTCAAAACCCGAAACCATTAATACCATTCTAGACTTTGTATGATATTTGTTTTATTTCACTTTCACAACAAACTTTCTTTACGATTACATCAATGATTTGGAAACAAACTGAGGTAGTGCCTTAAGAAAAACAACAGTATACTCTAACAAAATGAAATTTAACAAATTGAATCAGAATAGTTATGAGTAAAAACATAGCTGTAACCAGGATAAGACATACCCATTAATTTAGTTTAATTTAAATGTAACACGGCATATTTCGAACAATGTTCATCATCAGAGAGATCAACTCTGATATGCCTATCTATATATACACAGAACAAATGCTGGAAAAAATCAAATGCCCCGAGCGGGATTCGAACCCACGACACCCCGATCTCATGGAAGGTGCTCTAACCATTGAGCTACCGAGGCAACCACAATGGAGTGAGTCGAATATAAGCTACAAAGGAACATAGATTACCAGACATTTGCTCCCAGGCCTCTCGGACTGGGAATTACTTCTGTTGATCGTCGAGACAATGCTCATCGACAATGATCAACTCTGATAGATCAGAGTTGATCTCTGTGATGATGAACATTGTTCGAAATATGCCGTGTTACATTTAATGTGTATGATCTACAACATCTGGTCCGATGAGCATTGTCTCGACGATCAACAGAAGTAATTCCCAGTCCGAGAGGCCTGGGAGCAAATGTCTGGTAATCTATGTTCCTTTGTAGCTTATATTCGACTCACTCCATTGTGGTTGCCTCGGTAGCTCAGTGGTTAGAGCACCTTCCATGAGATCGGGGTGTCGTGGGTTCGAATCCCGCTCGGGGCATTTGATTTTTTCCAGCATTTGTTCTGTGTATATATAGATAGGCATATCAGAGTTGATCTCTCTGATGATGAACTTAGTTTAATTTAGTTTACCAATGTATGAAAAATTAGCATATGCGATTCACTTTCTAATGAATCTGAACAAAAATCAGTTAACCAAGCTTTTCCTTAGTGCTCAGGGTCAGCAGCCAAAGACAACTCCAATCCTTTCCATTGTTCATCAGATAAATCTGTTGGATGTAGTTAACACACAAACACAAATAAGTCTGAATTGACAGTCTTGGTGGCAGTTAATTTTTCCTGAAAATACTCCTATTTTAAAATCTCCAAAAATTTGTACGTGTCTAAGACGCCATTAACTTTGAAATGTAGCACTCTTGACTCATATGCATTATCCAGGTTACGCAAAAAAAATTGGTCATTTCGTATCGTTCTTTTGAGAGTGGCCAAAAAACACACAAGATTTATACTGAACGTGCACATATTGATAACTGGTTGTTGTCCCGGAACCAATGAAAACCAGATTCTATCTGAGATTATTAGCAATAATAATAATAACAATGACGATACCGATAACGATAACAGTAACGGTAACAGTAACGGTAACGATGACGATAACGATGACGATAACGATAACGATAATGATAATGATAATGATAATGACTACTTATATAGCGTTTATTTAGTCCTGTTATAAGCGCTTTACAAAGATCGGTAAACGGTTCATATATGTTAAAATACTTTTTCAAAGTAAGTCTTAAAAGTTTTAAAAGATTTAAACTGTCACAATAACGGATGAAGAGTGTTCATGAAAAAAACACCGTAATAGAAAAGCAGTTTCTATGTTTTTATTTTTTGAAAGAAACGGAGACAACAATTTTATTTATTTAAGAATATAACGAAAGAAAAACCAGCGAATTTTGCTACTCGAGGGCTGTTACTAATAGTCCTCCAGTAGCGTAGCACAGACAAATGCAGGATCTGCATTAGTCTACTAGTTATCTGATACTAACATCCAATAGTGATAATTTGCTCATTTTATCATAAGCAAAGTTTTTAATCGCAATGAATCCCTGCAGGATCATGAAACAAGAATAAAGGAAATGAATGTTCGGAATTATGAAGCGAGACTATATTATACATGTTCTTACCATCCAGCACTTTGAAGGCAATGGCAAAATCTTGAATTTCTTCTGTTGAGAGAGATGTGGCCAGATCCAGCAAGTCTAGATTCTCTGCATTAGGAACGTAGACACTTGTCAGGAAATCACAGTCTTCCAATGTCATTCCCTTGTCAAGCGTTAACACTTTTTGACCAGTCATCAATGCTTCTTCAAACTATACAAAAAATAAAACAGTCGATGTTCCACTGATCGTCTTCACAGAAAGGAATGATTTCTGAATGCTTTTCTAATTATCGATCCTAAAAACAATTGCCTTGAGATCCAAAACGAGAAGTTGTTAATCAAGGCTGACAGAGCGACTGGCCGATCAAAAAATCCTTTATTTATCCTCTGTCTGTGTGTAGCACAAAGATAGGCAAGTTTGAAAGAGCAATTATACATCAGAAACAAATCCCTGACATTTAACATAACATAGTTCAAAATCCAACTGGAGGAAGCAAACCTTTTCGCTATTTACAAGTATGGCCGAAGTATTGAACTAAGGTTTACAACGGACTCATATTTTTCAGGTCTAGCACCCAAACAACTTGGTAACGGAGAAACCGACAACCAGACAGACAGATACACATCGATAGAGGGAGCTGACTGCCAAAACTGGCTGCCATTCAGGGCACTTACAAGAGTAGGAGCTGATAAGTTTCTCAGTTTTTGAATTTAACTAATTTGATTCACTTACCCATTGGCGGTACTTGCTGACGCGAGCTTTACGCTGTGCCGTGGTCTTCTCAGATAACAACACCACTCTATATATATTATCCAATGTTTCTATATCTTTAGCTGTCAAAAAGCCTGCTGGTTGATAAAAGAATATAAAATTGAGAGTATCTTACCCTCGGACGTACATTGATACCACCCTTCTCCTCCCCAGAAGATTTTCAGAATTCTGTGAAGAGGACTTCGTCTGTAATTCAGAAACGCTCAGTAGCTGTTTATTTATCCCTTGGAAAGTTCTTGACGTGTTAATTATCCTTCCATACCACTTGACAGTCCCTTAACAATTACATTTTTTGCATACATCTCAGGCCAAGTTTCGCCATTTTTTTGACAGAATTGCCTGTTTCTTACTTTTAGTTACTTGCAGAATTAGCACCTTTTTGTCAACATGTACTCCCTTCTACCACTGGGGTGTGTTAGTTTACACCAGCTTTTGTGGCAGTAATAATAGATTTTTCTTTATAAACATACTGATTGGAAAGAGAACGTTTCTGTAAATATATAAGTATTCTATGATTCTACTTATTTGTTACATTCACCTGGTTGATCTGTCTGATCTGTACTTTCTACCATAGTGTCGCAATACTCGTCATCCTCATCGTTCTCAAAGTGACAGTGTGTGTGCAGTAGTACTTTCCCTACATACTCTCCTTTGTGGATTTCCAGTCGATTAGTTTTTTTATCGTAATCCACGGGGCAGCACTTAAAGAGAAGGGGTGCTTGTGAATTCCTCGCCGCCGCATCTGGAGGGAAATAGGTATCCCTAACATGAATCTTCAGAGGTGAGTTCCTGTTTAAGTTCAGGAACTGCAACTGCGGCGGAATATTTTTCACTTCAGCTGCTACTTCTGTCTGTAAATCAAAGAAATGTCAAATAAAAGTGATTTCTGCAAAATCTTAAAATCTTAAAACTGCGCGATTTAAAGTGAAGGCTATTTTGAATGCTATTTACTGTTAATTACAATGTCAACAAAACTGTTTTCATAATGGCTTATCGAAATCCGGTCATGCTTTATCACAACTTCCCGATTTTAATTTTTTTAGACAAATTTCTAATGACGTTATTCATCTTTTTTGACAATGATAAAATTCCCTTTTTACCTGATGCATTCTTTTTCCTTTCAGTTCAAATTTTTCGCTGTAAATAACAGAAGTAATAAGGCGTAATTTAAAGGATTCCGCAAAAGCCTCCATTTTGTTGGCATCTAGCTCTGCATTTGCCAGAATCGCACGAAGATCGGTATCGTCAATGTATTTTTCGCTCAATTTTCCGAGTGTTAAGACGCCGTCTTTGTCACATAACTTGACAGCCACTTCAACCTCATCTTTCCTAGGTTCAAGAAAAAAAAAAAGAATGAGCAATTAAGCTATGATGCTTTCATGACCATTCCCCTTGAATCTCACATCCTTTGCAAAATCCTAAGAATATTTTAACCATAAAAGCGGAAGGTTAACATTTTTTAAAAAAGTAATGGTATATGTAAAATGCAACTGAGTGTGCGTTTTATCTGAAGCGTTTAAAATTCTTCCTTTCTCAAAAAGGCAAAACTGGCGACAAAAAAAAGCACAACCCGCGTGCTCGATGTTAATTACATTTTCGCAAGAAGTTATATGGGTGATATAAGATTTTATGCCTGCAGATTGGCTCCAAACACAATTACACCCAACGCACTCGAGAACAGATATGCCAGACGCTGTAATCTAAATTCTCAAGAACATTTTAAGCCTAAAATCGGCAGAAAAAAGAATTAAATATTCGGCCTCGGCTGAGGGGGCTGAGATTTATCCCTCCATTTATCTTACTTCTTTAAATGTATTAATTGCCAAGTTACGTTTTAGACAGCTTTTTATCTATTGTAACATTCTACATGATATCTAGTTTAGCAAAGGAATGCCCTGGGTAAAGTAATTCTTAGAGCGGATTACTTATCGTTCAAGTACATTGCCACCACGTGCATGATTTGCAAGTCTCCCTTCTCCATACCTCCATACAGATGTCAACTTTTACTTACGCGCTTGCTTACGTAGATTCCATATTCTTTTATAGTGTTTGGATTTACGAAAGAATCTGATCTGGATTTTTTGACACAATTTGCAATCTTTATTTCATCATTAATTATTCAAATGATTGAAGAAACAACCATTTTGCAAGTTGTTACTCGGCTATTGGAATAGCTTGTTTTGGTTAAGAGATCTTATTGGATACCTGGCACTCATGTAAGCCTTCTTTTCTATTGACACCTCTTTATCTCTTATATTTGTTGTAATGGATTCACAAATGGTCTTCTGTGCACCATCCTTGACATATCTCCCAAGTCTGTCGTGGACTACAATTTCCGATCTGGCAAAAGGTCTTTTCCATACTGGCCTAAGCTGCTTGACCACCAGTGCCAAAGGCTGTATTTTATCAGTTTCGGCATGGAGGACTGGAATATATTTATGACTAAAAGTCTCCTGGGCAAACTTTTCAATCGCGTTTCGAATCATCTGAAAACAAAAGCAAATCGAAAAATGACATTCAATGTCCCATTTGCCAAAGATACATAAACAAAATGGCATGCTGTCCTTTGATCCGCTACTGTTGGCAGCGTTAGCTATCAAACTTCGCAACAAAGTTCTAGTGATTATTTTGGTGCACTTGGCCTTCACAGCATGAGATCAATAAAATGATGACGAATCGAATTATACCGCTTCTAAAATCATCATCATCTTGGAAGAATACAAAACCTTAAGCTTGCTCCTACTAACATCATAAGTGAAATGAAATCTTCCCTGGCAATGTTCTAACTTTACTCTTGGAAGGCTTGTGCAGTTTCATTCACTTGAATGCCACCCTTCCTCTGTCTGGACCAAAGCATGAAACGGATGGAGAAAAGACTGAAGCGAGTGTTAGAATGTGATGGCACTCGTCGAAAATCGTCCTCCCAAACTTCCGTTGACGTTTTTAGATACATCGATAACATACCTTTACTATTTTGTAAATAGGCATAGTGTTCACAAATCTCATTTGCATATGAAATTTACTTGTTTCGATTCTAGAGATGGGATGTTTTAAACTACCTTACGTACTACTGTGGAGACTCTATTCAAACAGAAACTTGCCTTCTCATTTAACAGTAAATTTGCAGACAACTTCCTCCGTTAAACACACCCAGACAACGTACATGTAGAAAGCAAAAGTATTATTCACCGTGGGTCTGGTCACTTCAAGGCACAAGTGAAAAGAGAAAGGTCAATGTGACAGGCAGGTCTTTTAACTTTATTTTTCATATCAATCACATCACCAAAGGGCCTATCTGATTTTTCTCTGAAAATTTTACCATGAGTTAATGAGATAATGATGTCAGAAAGCTAAAAAAAAATGCGGTGGGGGGGTCACCGACTTTCCGCTTTGGAGAGAACATGCTCGGAAGAACGCCTAATTCTGAGTAAATCAAGTTCCGTTAGCGAAGAAGGCCACAGTGGCTGCAAGTCCCAAAATATTGCAATTAGAGTTTTGAAGGGTAATGTTCTCTGCTAAATATGGTTGAAATGGACCTATGAAGCGAGTTTAGTCAACTGATGAAGTTCCTCGATCAAAAAACAAGTTCACATTTAGCGACCACAATTTCACTGGCCTTGCAGCCGCATGATGGCAGGATTCGATGCCTCGTGGACAGAAATCGTGAATTTAACTTCGCATTATAATTTTTTTTTTCATTATTTGGACAATGTGGAGATAATTGTAAATAAAATCTGATTGTGAAAAGAAAAGCAGGGGTCACCGAACGTCCAAGATCGTTTAAATCGAAGCAAAGCTATAGCAATGGCAATCTGCTCTATCATTGTTCATTGTTTTTTAATTACTATGAAACGCGCGCGCTCGATGCATGACGTGGCATGTGAATTTGCGTGAAATGCAAGGATGCGAAGATGGATGCAAAACTTAAGAGGATTTCAATTCAGAGTAGGGCAGAGTTCTTCTAAGGTCTTTTTCATAATCTGCCAAGTTATATGTTTCTCCCGACCAACCATGTTGCGTTTAGTTCAGAATTTTCTAACGCTTGGCGACTTGTAAGGTTACTGACGAACTAGTCGAATACTGAAAATAGGCCAAGCATAACAAATACAGGATACAACTGTACTCAAATATCTTATGGCAGGAGCCTTAAAATTGCTATGACATTTTTAAATGAAAAAATAATTAATTTTTCAACAATGGCGAAAAGCTGTGAATAGAATATTCCACAGTTGCCCAGTTCTAAAAAGATGTTGTTTGAGTCGGTGTTTTGGTTTATATAAAGGAACAATTCTTTTTTCCATCAAAAGAAAAGCACTAAATTATATACTGCATGAAAATAATCGGATTTTCTTGGACATGAAGGTAAAATCTTTTCCTTTTGAGCACCATGAGAGGAAGACAAATCTTAAAGGAGCACTGCGGTGTCACGGTCTGCCTGAAAAGGTTACTAGCCCCTTTGTTTTAAGTTCGTTGTTTTAAATTCGTGTTAATCATAGCCATTGTTGTTCCTTAATGGTGTTTTTGTTATCTCTCTAGTCTTTCTCTAAATTTATAGAAAACTACTGTATTCAATTTAAAGGTAATTTTGTACGTTTCCGAAATAACTCGAACCAGTCTGATTGAGGTTAGTAAGCTCTCTGCACTGACAACTCAGTAAAGAGCCTGCTACATTATAATTTTATAATAAATGTATAACAGGAAGATGGCTAAGAAGATCATAAGAAATGCCATACTGTACCGTAAAACCAGCTAATTCAAGAGAAGTTCAGACAACTAAGGCGGCTTCTTGCTTAGCAAAGTAACGAAACCAGTCGTCGTGTCTTCTCTAAGAATATTCTTTGCCCATCCGGTATTGCTGCTCCTTTCGGTTTCTTGAATGACGTTTGCTGGATGAAGACGTCATCATTAAAATCCATTTGTTGGGACTAGATTGTAATAGGCATTTGCCACTGTGTATAAAGAATTCCCTAGTAATAATAATTTGCAATGGAATTGCTTGTGTCAAAAAGTCAAGATTGCAGTGTTATTTAATAGGAAAAGGAGTGACATGGGCCCTTTACGAAACCAAAAAATTTACATGGTATGTTCAATTGCTATTTCTGGATTTACCAAAGATTTACACTGAAATCGCAAGTTAATTTCTGCCCCCGTGAACTAGTTTCGAAAAAAAGCGAAATAAAAAGAAAGAGATACGTGCCAAGAAAAACAATATCACAAATTAAACATTGAAAATAATTCACACTGCAATTCTTAAGTAAATCGTGTGTCTGGAGTGCTTGAAGGGTGCGTGACTGCTTCAGTATCGGGAAGATCGGCGGAAAGACAAGTCGAGAACATGTGCTCTGGGAGGATATAATTTAACAAGAATTTTTAAAAAAATTAAAACCGCGCTTTTTTAACTCTTGCGCTCACAAAAACATTACGTAATATTTAGCAACAACGTTTTGCGAGAAAACATTACCCGGAAACAATTTAAAAGATGGTTAGGACTTGTTGCCATATCTCAAACCGCCCTTGGATACCTTGTGATGCGTACACAAAGTAAATACTGATTATATGCCTAAGCACTGAAAATACTGATTAGGGTTAATGCAAGGGGTTAATGCTTAGCTTCTTTATAGCGTTCGGGTTTCCGATATGGTACCACGCTTTAAAACTCACGGTTACTCACACTGTCCGACTGCGCGTTTGTTATCTTTTTAATCTTTACGCAAGCGTTCAGCTCCTGAAACGTGATATAGTTACCGCCGTCATCTACTGTCACATAACAACCGACTTTAATTACGCGAAACGTGACTCTCGCCTTTCAGCATATGAAGGTGTTTTGTTACAAAGGGTTTGTACTTTACTTCACTTAATAATTTTACAGCAGATAAATATATGTACATAGAAACATATAAATAAATAGCTGCTGGAAGACCTAGCAACAGGAATGAACGTCCCTGGTGATAAAGGCCACCACACCAGAAACAATATATGTAAAACAAGAATATGGATAAAATATACATAATGACAGGCAGTATTATAAAATGAACATAGTAAAATATTATGTGTTACAAAAATAATGCTGACTGAAATTAAATAACAGTTACATTAAATCACTGCTATCAGTAGCAAAACAGTAGAGTCTTAGGTCTTTTTTGAACACCAGTATTTGTGATTCCCTCTTCCTAATAGATATAGGTAAATTATTCCAAAGACGAGCAACTCTAGGAAAAAAAGACGACCTAAATAATTCCGGTTCTTGCATAGTTAGTTTTAAAAGTTAGTTCAGTGTTCCTCAAAATGCCGGGTTCATGCTCAGAATTATAAAACTGCAGATAATTAGAGATATCGAGGCCATCATAACTATGCAGACATTTGAATGAAAAAAATGAAGAGTAAATAGAAGAAGAAGAAATAGAAGATAGCTATATTAGACCAGTCTTATTCAAACGTTCTTTGTAAGAAATCCTATTCCCAACCATGAGCTTAGTCGCCCGACGTTGTACAGCCTCTGCCATATCGCTTAAATAAGCTTGATGAGTAGACCACACTTGAGAGGTCTAACGAGGTGAACATACAGCTTTTTAATAACATCAGCAATGACACACGACAAACGTCAATAGACATTTTAGCCTAAATTTTAGTAAATTTTCAGTGTAATAAAAGTAACCGACTTCAATGCCTTGTTGTCTTTTTTATAGTCATCTTGAGTTTCAGCACGATAAGGTGGCTCAATAGGGTTTTAAAAGCGCGCGCACCGATGATGCGAGCTTTGGTAATGTGCGCGCGCTAGCTGACGCAAGCTCATGCAAAGCAGCGAACAAGTCAACAATATAGCTCAAATTACAGCCCAGAAGTAGAAACAGAGAAACCATTTAAAAGAAAACGTAAAGAAAATGATTTGGACGGAAAGGTCTTGAGTGTATTTTGATGAGACCGCCATTGTCGAGTCGCTCATCGAAAAAACCTCGTAGTCCGAAAATTCGCGCATGCTCACATAGCGATCTTGGCGAGTTCCTATTCTGATGACGGGATTACTATTGAGGTGAGAAATAGAAAAATCCTTATCAGATTTCTCGAATTTCCTTGGTGAAATTCCTTAAGATTTGGCCGAGAAGTTATTCCTTAATAGCTTTCCTTGCTTTCAATTTATCAGAAAAATTTGTAAGACAAGGTTTTCGCTCAGCCAAAAAAACACAAAAATGCTAAAAACGAAAAAACTACCTTGACAACCCCTACTTTTTTCGATTTTAAAAGTTTCTTATTTCCAGACTCTACCCGGTTTGAGCATATCAGAAAATTTTACCGAAGGAAATTGAAGAAAATTGAAATCAAAGCCAAACAGACGTCAAAAAATGGCGATGTTTGAGTAGTTTTAATTTGAGACTAAAAGCCTTGATATCAGAGGTGACTGTTGAACAGTAAACTTTGGCCCTTGTTTGTTATGTTTCAGTAGCTTTGATTAGGAAAATAGCAAAAAGAACGAGAATATTAACTTTCGATTGGGGCCACTGGCGCGCGCTTCGTAATCTTGCATAACCCTATTGAGCCACCTTAAGCGACTTATCGCTTTTTGAGTTTCCTCGGTAAGAAGAGTAAAAGCTACATACTCGGTTTTAAAGTCACTCCTTCTCGAAGCGAAAAAAAGACACTTAAAGCGTGCCAGCCACCCCAATTCTTCCACAGAATCATAGTACAGGGTTAAGCGCTCCGTTCCAGTAAAATTCTAAGCCAAATTCATCTCCACAGCGAACACTACAAAGCTCTGGATTTTTAGTATATTGACGGGTCAACAGATCACAAGTTGCGTGATCGATTCCACAGCGAAAGTGAACAGTACAAGTTGCGTGATTCAATGATTATATTCTTTGCATAGCGTGTTGTAATCCGAGAGGTTTGTTTACGTCTATAAAAGGAAAAATACCTTGACCTTTTAAACGAATATATGTTAAAAGGGTTTAAGCTGAGTTTTAACTTTTTTCCCCAGAAAATTCCATCATAGCTTCTGGCGAAGTAAATACGATCTTACATTTATCTCCGTCAGCGTGTTCCTTGGCAAGACGTAATACCTGTATAGCGCATTGAATATTCCCTTCGAAAGTCAACAGAAACAAAAATTCCAGATTACAAAATCTTCTGTTTGGCACGCAAAACGAAAATACAGCTTAACTCTGGATAATTTCAGCCTTAGTAGCCAGCAACTGGTCCTAAGTTACATTCTTTATCCCTGCAAATGCCCTGATGTGCATCTCCAACGGAGTTTGGCCCAATTTTGACCAAATAAACATTTCTTACAGACGGCCATGTTCTGTCTCAATAGTTAATTTGCTAACTTGACAAAATGCTCCTGAGGGGGGATATGACGAAAAGAGCTGAGAAATGGCCTGTAATTGGCTGATGATGACATCATCCGGTGAAAACAATTGGCCGAGTGTGAGTTTGGGTTAGCCTCCCACGCAGACGTTCTTAGGCTTGTCACGCGTTCCTCGGGAGGAACGCGTGACAAGCCTAAGAACGTCTGCTTGGGAGGCTAAGTTTGGGTCTGCTAACCGACAAAACTAAAAAACCGAAGGCAGAGCAAGAAACCGCTCAGCCTCCGGCTGCGCGGTTTAATTAAAACCGCGCTTTTTTTAACTAAAATATTACGTAATATTTAGCAACGTTTTGCGAGAAAACATTACCCGGAAACAATTTAAAAGATGGTTAGGACTTGTTCCCATATCTCAAACCACCCTTGGATACCTTGTGATGCGTACACAAAGTAAATACTGATTATAGGGCTGAGCACTGAAAAAACTGATCAGGGTTAGGGTTAATGCAAGGGGTTAATGGTTGGGTGATGTAGCAGCTCGCCTAAGGTCTCACATGATTGGCTTGATACCCTTTGAGAGTACAATAGAACAAACAACAGAAACAATGCCCCTATCCCTAAAACAATAACAGCTGCTACAATGATAAAACAAAAGCAGCTTTGGACAGCTGCTACACTACTGTAATGGTTAGCTTCTTTATAGCGTTCGGGTTTCTGATTAAGTACTTAAATTAAACAGAACGTTTCTAGTATAACTTCGGTGGTCTAGTGGTTAGAGTGGAAGACTGCCGAGCTAGCGCCCCTGGTTCAAATCCACCTCGTCGCGACGAAGTTTTTTTTTCCCTTTAAAATTGAAAAGACTTGCACTTTGACAACATTTGTTGAGCAGAAACTAAGTCTCTGTGTCAAGAAACTTAGAAATTTCATGCGAGTCTACGTGAATAGGAAGAGGGCGGTTTGAGATATGGGAACATTCTTTGCCTGAAGCGGGTCTAGCGTGACTTGTAATCGGAGAATTTTGTTTATGTCTGAGAAAAAAATACCTTGACCTTTCAAACGACTATCAATTTACATATGTTAAAAGGGTTTATGACGAGCGCTATAAAACATGATAAAAGGCTAAGTGTTAACTTTTTTCCCCAGAAAATTCCATTATAGCTTCTGGCGAAGTAAACACGATCTTACATTTATCACCGTCAGCGTGATCCATGGCCAGAAGTAATACCTTTATAGCGCATTGAATATTCCCTTCGAAAGTAAACAGAAACAAAAATTCCAGATTACGAAATCTTCTGTTTCGCACGCAAAACGAAAATACAGCTTAACTCTGGATAATTTCAGCCTTAGGAGCCAGCAGCTGGTACCAAATTAGATGCTTTATCCTTGCAAATGTCCTGCGCCCATCGCAGAAGGATTTTGGCCCAAGTTTGACCAAATAAACATTTTTCCCGTCGGCGGCCATTCTTTTGTCTAAACAGTTAATTCGCTAACTTGACAAAACCCTCCTGAGGGGGGATATGACGAAAAGAACTGAGAAATGGCCTGTAATTGGCTGATAATTACATCATCCGCGGAGGTTTGGATATAGTCACCGACATAACTAAAAAAAACAAGAATTTTAAAAAAAATTAAAACCGCGCTTTTTTAACTCTTTTTCGCTCACAAAAATATTACGTAATATTTAGCAACAACGTTTTGCGAGAAAACATTACCCGGAAACAATTTAAAAGATGGTTAGGACTTGTTCCCATATCTCAAACCACCCTTGGATACCTTGTGATGCGTACACAAAGTAAATACTGATTATAGGCCTAAGCATTGAAAATACTGATGAGGGTTAGGGTTAATGCAAGGGGTTAATGGTTAGCTTCTTTATAGCGTTCGGGTTTCCGATTGGGTACTTAAATTAAACAGTCCGTTTGCAATGTATTCTCGGTGGTCTAGTGGTTAGAGTGGAAGATAGCCGAGCTAGCGTCCTGGGTTCAAATTCACCTCGTCTCCACGAAATTTTTCTAATTTTTTTTTCCCTTTAAAATTGAAGAGACTTGCACTTTGACAACATTTGTTGAGCAGAAACTAAGTCTCTGTGTCAAGAAACTTAGAAATTTCATGCGAGTCTACGTGAATAGGGAGAGGGCAGTTTGAGATATGGAAACATTCTTTGCCTGAAGCGGGTCTAGCGTGACTTGTAATCGGAGAATTCTGTTTATGTCTGAGGAAAAAATACCTTGACCTTTCAAACGACTATCAATTTACATATGTTAAAAGGGTTTATGACGAGCGCTTTAAAACATGATAAAAGGCTAAGTTTTAACTTTTTTCCCCAGAAAATTCCATCATAGCTTCTGGCGAAGTAAACACGATCTTACATTTATCACCGTCAGCGTGATCCATAGCCAGAAGTAATACCTTTATAGCGCATTGAATATTCCCTTCGAAAGTAAACAGAAACAAAAATTCCAGATTACGAAATCTTCTGTTTCGCACGCAAAACGAAAATACAGCTTAACTCTGGATAATTTCAGCCTTAGTAGCCAGCAGCTGGTACCAAATTAGATGCTTTATCCTTGCAAATGTCCTGCGCCCATCGCCGAAGGATTTTGGCCCAAGTTTGACCAAATAAACATTTTTCCCGTCGGCGGCCATTCTTTTGTCTAAGCTAACTTGACAAAACCCTCCTGAGGGGGGATATGACGAAAAGAACTGAGAAATGGCCTGTAATTGGCTGATAATGACATCATCCGCGGAGGTTTGGATATAGTCACCGACAAGACTAAAAAAAAAAAAAAAAAAAAAAAAACCGAAGGCAGAGCAAGAAACCGCCCAGCCTCCGGCTGCGCGGTTTAAAAGAAAAAAAACAAAACCGAAGGCAGAGCAAGAAACCGCCCAGCCTTCGGCTGCGCGGTTTAACAATACGCAAAGCTAACGTTGTTTTCTTTCTGTGCACTTGAAGAGTGCAACATAACCAGAGTCGCAATCGCCCTTCATTTTCATCTGAGTATACACCTCTCCCCCATCTTTCTGATGGCACTCCCATACGTAAAGGTCGAGAATTCACTTTTCACACCCTCATTAGCTCTCACCCCTCGTTGATGAGGGCATTGTGACTCGATTAGCAAGCTATTATGGTTACCGATATTAAGCTGCTTTGCAACAGGGTCGGCTCGAAATAATAGGCATGTAGCATACTGAAGACCATAGATATCAATGACTTGATAAAAGAGCGAACAACTTCCGTTAGAGTAAAAACAATAATAAAAAAAAATGAAAATAGTATCTCGTCATCACATAACATGAAAGCAAAATTGAGCGCGTTCAAAAACTGGAAGCCTGGTGAATAAACGAGCAATGTTCCCTCTCCAGTTTTAATTAAACAAAAACACTGAACACGGTGTTTACACTTTGAAAACTTGCTACGTACTAGTAACTCCCGGGTCTGGCGATCTTTCGTCAAAGTAGCCATGTGGATCCGCAGACTAAGTGTCACAGGCTGCCCAGACGTTGAATACCATTAATGCGTGACATTATGCTGTTGGCGATTGCGTTACAATTACATTGCATTTAGAGCAATTATCACACATTGTTTTTTGACGGCTAAAACTGTAACACAATCGCTAAGAGCATAATGCCACGTATTAAGGGCATTCAATGTCTGGGCCGCCGGTGGTCAGTTAGGTAGCAATATGCCTTTATTAGAAGTTTGACTAAAGTTTTGGACTTCAATTCGTTGAATCAGTGACATTTAGCTTCGATCTTCCGCTGCCGACCGATAGCTCCCGGGTTAAGTGTGTTTCCAATTCGCGAGGAGGGAGGGAAAGAGTTAAAAACGTTTGATTTTGATAAACCTCATTTTGCCTTTACTGCTTACACAGCGGAACACGCTAAAATGTTATGGCGTATGGGAGCGTTGGTCAGCCGAGGACACCATTGTTTTAATAACATCATACATGAGCTAAAGCCGACAACCCTAGGTAACCCAGGCTCACTCTGTGTGACACTTGACATAACACAGGTTAAGAGAACATATGAGGCGAAGTTTAGGCCTGAAAATTTGCTGGAAAATGGAACCTTTCTCTCATAGTAAAAGTGATGAAGACTACTTTTGCTTAAAACTACGTGTACGTATTAAGGACAACAAAAACTCGCCACGTGGTAAGCTTCATCGATTTTTATTTCCATTTTCCAGCAAATTTTCAGACCTAAACTTCGCCTCATATGTTCTCTATATTTACCTGTGTTATGTCACATGTCACACACAGTGAGCCTGAAATCTTCCTCTGGGGACCGTGCAACCAGCAGACTGGATAACCACTAGTTGGCGGTGTCTCGAAGATTTATAGCGGAATAGCTTTGAGTAGTTCATAGTGAAATGAGGAATTTAAGTTTATTTAGCCCCTAGACACCTTTAAATGGTAATGTTTAGCTTTTTTTTCCCCTCTTTATAGATCTGAATTCCTTTAAAAATTGTAATGCTAATTGTAAGAAAAGGTGTAAATAATAAAGATTGTTGTTGTTGTAGATTGTTGTTGTTGTAGATTGTTGTTGTTGTAATTCAGAAAAGGTTTGTCTTCGATTCATTTGCGTAAGAAATACTTTTATAAAACTAAATCATCTATCACTGCACACTTTTCTTCCTGCCAAATAAATTTTGATAATAAGAACTTTGGTTAAAACTGCAAGGTTTAGTACCAGCAACTAAAAAACAGTTAAACGGCAACCTATTTTCGTCTTGAATACAATGTTGGAGCTTAGCAACAACATGGTGAAATAAAAATACGCGTCACTGAATGAGAGCCAATTTCTGATTGATCTCCATCGTTTTAAAATGACAATGACACTTAACAAGCTTAATTCAAAGATTCCAATTATCGAGTATCGTTTAGTTTAAAATCCCGTTTACGTTTACTACTAGTAATTTTTAAAGGTCACTAATTGTTCAGAATTCGTCAACTATATCCTTGGAGACTCAAGGGCAGCTAGTCGGGACAATGCAATATTTTTGGGCAAAAGGTTTTTCTTGCGAAATTTTACATCAAAAGTGGGAGGACCCCGGCGAGGAGCACTTACCCATTCCGAACCAGAAGCATTTGAATTCATTACCGCTGTTTTCTGGCCGATCTATCTACAAGTAGGCCATCATTTTCTCTTGGTAGGCCCAGCCAAGCGATTCGGGCCTTCGTATACGGAGTCGGTGGCTCTTCTCTTCGTTCGTCTTAGTTGCTTCACCTGTACAACAAGAAGACTCTCGTGGAAACGGTTTCCGACAAGAACTGAGATTCGACGAAGCCGAGGAAATCGCAAGCTATAATTACATATCGCAAGGAAGCAATGCTCGTCTCTTACTTTTTTAAGGTGGACTTATGGAAGGTGTTTCATAATCAGTTTTTATAGCTATAATGTACGAGATTTTTACTCTGTTATCGTAGTGGCGAAGGTAGTCGAGTACACATACAACGTTGCTTATTTTTCCTCATTCTTTAAACGACTTCTGAAACTCTCCACTAAGTGCGAATCTCCCTTGCACTGGCCACTCGACTATGTAGATCGAACGTGGCTGGGGTAAACAGCCGGTTGGGCGTAAATTCAAATGGATATTGCGATTACGCAGGTTTAAAACCCTAAATACGAACATTTCTCTCTGAAGTCAAGTTTTGTCTCCGAGTTGAATTATTTGTCTTTGTCATGTTTGTCCGTAGAACAAAAGCTACCATCGCTGGTCATGTTTGGGTTTGTCTACTGGCTTTGCATAGGCCCACCAATGAAGCTCCTGCTTAGGCGTTGGTCCTCGAAGGTTGTATATTTTAATAGTTAATAGTTTTGCTGTTCATTTATAGAAGCGGCGTAAGTGTTTAAGACAGTATTCCACAAACACCCTCACCCAATAAAGTGCAGATCCTCTTTTCATCTCAAGTAACTTGCTGCGAGAGCTTAATTCAAGTGAACTCGGGTTTATTTCTTTACATCTACATGATCAGCACTTTCAGGCTTCTTTAATAACAATTGAAACTTTGCGTTTACTGAGAACAAACTTGGTTAAAGAAACTTTCGAGTTACGAAAGCTATAATTTCTAACTCGTTTACTCGAGCGAGGCAATCCTAGAAAACTCGCCGCAAATATTTTAACCGAAGTAAACTCTCATTATGAAACGAGGCTCTACAAAACAAAAACATCCAGAAATGTTTTGACTTTCGTCACGACTTTGAGCCCAGCTACGCCTAACCTAAGAAAGGTTCTTATGGAACATTATAACTGAGACCAATAAACTCGGTCAAATATATTCTGAACCGCCAATTGTCACCTACAGGAAGGACAAGTCTCTTAAAGACCTTCTGGTCAGAGCTAAAGTTCCTTCGCATATTTAACAACAACATTTTGGAGTTATAAACGGTAGGGGTCAAGTTGCAATATCACAAAATCATAACAATTATTCTGACAATAGACCTTTTTCGCTTGTACATTTTGTTTTCCCAATACAGATCACGTGATGATACTCAGGAGATTTGATCCTTTGTCTTGTTCATTAAAAAGAGTACATGCAGACATATTCATGCTTGCATGTACCCTTTTTAATGAACGAAACAAGAGATCAAATCTCCTGAGTATCATTACATGATCTGTATTGGGAAAACAAAATGTACAAGCGAAAAAGGTCTATTGCTTAACAAACTGACTCAAAGTTGTTTTCCGATCCGTGATTTACATACGACCAGCCATTAAGACGCGGTAACCATGCGTAACGGATCAAAATTTAAACTTCTGATTGGTCAGTTTATTCAGAACCAGTCTCACTCAGTGTATAAAAGCTGCGCGCTCGCGAGCCCTGGTCACAACTGCTCACAGCCACTTGAGCACTTAACAAAAAGCAACCGACGAAGCAACGCCACTCTGCTTCCGAAACCGGTCTTGCACTAAACAATTAGTTCTTATCAGAACTCTGATGGCCACTCCAAAAGGCGATTTATTCGCCGCCATTCTCGCCGTCGCTGACAACAAAGCTTTTGATGTTCAAAAACAGTACAAGCCTACATAAACGTTTCAATATACGCATTTCTCTTAAAGTCACCTTCACATGTTAAGAAGGTTTTTATTAAAGGAGAAACTTTGCGTTTACTGAGAACAAACTCGGTTAAAGAAACTTTCGAGTTATGAAAGCTAGAATTTCTAACTCGTTTACTCGAGTGAGGCAATCCTAGAGAACTCGCCGCAAATATTTTAGCCGAAGTTAACTCTCATCATGAAACGAGGCTCTACAAAACAAAAACATCCAGAAATCTTTTGCCTCCTGTCGCGACTTCTCGCCTTCGCTGACAACAAAACTTTTGATGTTCAAAAACATTACAAGCCTACATAAACGTTTCATTATACGCACTTCTCTTAAAGTCACCTTCTCAGTATTGAGAAGGGTTTTTGTTAAAGGTGAAACTTTGCGTTTTCTGAGAACAAACTTGGTTAAAGAAGCTTTCGAGTTACGAAAGCTATAATTTCTAACTCGTTTACTCGAGCGAGGCAATCCTAGAGAACTCGCCGCAAATATTTTAGCCGAAGTAAACTCTCATTATGAAACGAGGCTCTACAAAACAAAAACATCCAGAAATGATTTGACTTTCGTCACGACTTTGAGCCCAGCTACGCCTAACCTAAGAAAGGTTCTTATGGAACATTGTAACTGAGACCAATAGACTCGGTCAAATAATTATATTCTGAACCGCCAATTGTCACCTACAGGAAGGACCTTAAAGACCTTCTGGTCAGAGCTTAAGTTCCTTCGCATATTTAACAACAACATTTTGGAGTTATAAAGTGACAATATCACAAATCATTGCATTTCAGAAAGTTCAGATAGGCATGTTAATTGAAAATCATTTTAATCTCCTCCTTGTTATTTTGAGACTAACAACGATAATACAATTAACTGTACGTAGTTCCTTGGCAAAAAATCTAAGAAAAACTGAATTAGATATACGAGTTAGGCCAAGTTTGTTATGGGGCATCCATGCTTCTATCTCTTAGTCATGAGCTCTTTCCCGACATATTCACCTTTGCGGATTTCCAGTCGATTGGTTTCTTTATTGTAATCCACGCGGTAGCACTTGAAGAGAAAGAGTGCTTGTGTGTCCCTTGCCGCCGCATCTGGAACCGCATCTTGCCGGCGCATTCTGTTTAGGTCTAGAAACTGCAAACACTGTGGAAGATTCTCCACTTCCATGGTTTCTTCAGTCTGTAAATCAAATAAACCTTTTCTATGAGAACGTCTCTCGCGCTTAAAATCTCTTCTTTTTTGGATGGATGGAAGTCTTTTTTCTTTGGAATTTGGGAATAAAGTTGGCCTCGATGAGGCGACATTTTATAACGGCATCAACTGATTTTTTAGATTGAAATTTTTCAAGAGAAAATAATTTCAACCTTTTCTCAGTCAAGATAGTACCCGATCATAGAAAATGGAGATAAAATTAGCTATTTGCCTGATGCATTTTCCCCCCTTTCAGATCAAAGGTTTCGCTGTAAATAACAGAAGTAATCAGAAGTAATTCATCGCATTCTGCAAAGGACTTCATTTTGTCGGCATCCAGCTCTGTATTTGCCAGTATCCCACGAAGATCTGGATCCTCAATGTATTTTTGGTCCCAATTTCCAAGTGCCAGGACTCCCTTATCATCATTCAACTTGATAGCTTCTCCTGCATAGCCCGCCAAAGAAATGTCAGACTCCTCGGCCCTGCTTGCGAGAAAACAAGGAGGTGCAATAAGACATTTCTGAGTTCCCTAGTGCCTCTGTTTTACAACGATTCTTCTTGAAAAACCTTTCCTGTGAAAGTAGTTAAATGAACTTGCAGGCGGAACTCTTTTTCATATAACTGGTTTCGCACATGGACTTGTTTTGACACAAAGGCAAAGGCAAATCGAAAATGGCTTATTGAGCTTAATACGATTGGAATGTCGCATTCCTTTCTTTTTTTCCGAAAAACAATATGCTATACAACCCATGTTTCACACTTATGCTAAAACGTTTTATTGTAGCTCGTCCCAGGGGCCGACTGAGTGGTCCGCCATATTTGCATTCGGAGCATGGTTGCTTGCTATGAAGTTTCTTAAAGTGCACCTAACCCCTAAGGGACGGACCATTAGAAAAGTGATGGGGGGGGGGGGGGGGGGAGGGGAATTTTCAGTTTGCACGAATTTTTTTTTTCGCTCACGGCTTGTGCAGGAATTTTTTTTTCAGGTGAAACCCTCTGCGCGAAATTTTTTTTTCAGACAAATATTGCTTTTTGAAAAGGTCATAGACAGCCCAACACAAACTCCCCTATGTGGTTTTACGGTAGTTGCACGTAAGCCTCTAGAGTTTTGTTCTGGCGAGTTTGTCTTTGAGCGATTTACCTTTTTGAAAAGTTAATAGACAGGCCAACACAAACTCTCCTATGTGGTTTTACGACAGCGGCACGTAAGCCTCTAAAGTTTTGTTCTGGCGAGTGTCTTTGAACGATTTACCTTTTTGAAAAGTTAATAGACAGGCCAACACAGACTCTCCTTTGTGGTTTTACGACAGCGACACGTAAACCTTAGCAGTTTTGCTCAGATGAGTATGTCCTAGAGCGAAGATAGTCTGCCTGCCAATGAAAACCACACTTTGTGGTTCTTTTTTTTTTAAGAGTACCAGTGGCAGTGTTAATGTTGCTGTTTATGTGGTTAACACTTACTACTACGTGTGAATGACTTTTTCATTGTATTATAGAATTCTTATTCAAGGCACGGGCTCCTGTTCAAGGGGATAAGACTCATCCTCTAATTTTTATTCTGAGCATAACGAATTTTATAGCATATAATATTTACAAAGATACCAGATTCTAATATTAATTTATTACAAATTTTATTTTATTATTTCCATTACAATACAGTATACAGTGTATGTTGTAGCACAACGAGCCAGACGTTCTTTGCAACCAAAAACAGATCTTGGATCCCGTGGAGAAGAAGAACTTTTAGTTCTACATCTCCACGGGATACCAGTGGCTTGTAACATTCCAGTGTAATCATATCCCTGGCAGTGATCGTTGGTGTTCCACAAAACGCGTCATGTGTCCAGACACTTTGAAAATCAGTTTATGTTATGCAGTCAGAAATTCTCAAAAATTATTGCAACGAGGTTTTCAAAAACCTCTCAAGAGGTTACGCTCACGATTACTATGCGTGATAGAAATCACGAGCTCATAATCTTATTGTTTTCAAGTAATGCGAAGCGATTCTGGAAACTACACGACCGAAAAATCACTATCACGAGTTTGTTACATATCCAGAAGCACTCAACAACTGTACTGCATGGACTTCAATGAGACTGGGTGAACCTGAACCCACCACAGCATGTTCCTATAATGCAACGCACGACGGAAAACACTTTGACGATTTTGTTACATATCCCAAAGCACTCAGCAACTGTATTGCATGGACTTCAGCCTGGGTGAACTAGAAAGGATATGTAACATGTTCCTATAATGTCACGCACGACGGAAAAATCTCTATCACGATTTTGTTACGTATCTCGAATTACTCGTGAACTTCAGCCTGGGTGAACCTGAAAGGATATGTAAACATGTTCCTATAATGTACCTCACGCACGTCGGAAAAATAACTTTGACGATTTTGTTACATATTTTGAAGCACTCATCAGCAACTGTGTTGCATGGACTTCAGCCTGGGTGAACCCGAAAATATCCTCTAACCCTCGGCAACGTCAATTCTACGTGGACGTTTGCGTGGGCAAACCAGAGAGCATTTATAATATGTACCTATACGGATTTTCTATGTATCCGAAATAATTGTCTTTCAGAAAACTATTGTACGATGGACTCAGTATAGGGTCTAACTCACAAATGAAAACAGTAATTTTTAGTACCTGTCTAGTCCCCATACTATCTAAAAGCATGACAATCCGTGTAAGTTAATTATCATATAAATGAAAGATTAATCTAATGATATAACTTGGTACCTTCGTCTTGTTGTCTTGATTCGATGCTCTACGAGGTTGGTCACGGCTAGCGCTAGCTGAAGACACTTTTAGGTTCTCTCTGTCGTTCTCAGGTGATTGAATTCATGTATAAGCCAATCGCGGTTGTCGGTTTTGTTTGGTTTTCAACAACTGTTTAATGGTTTGCCGCAACAACAAATCCAAACGTATATCCAGGGGCAGCTTCTTTGTTGTTCTTCCCGCGAAAGGAAAACAAGCGCGCCTTCTTTAACTCCACGAGGAAAATTCGACCGAAAACTGGATCAATTTCGCACAAATGCGTCAGGAGAAACACCATATCTTCTAATTCGGGAGGCAAGTCTCGTTTTGTGCCCGTTTTCAATGACCGATGACGGGTTCATTGGAAGTCGAAGTCTCTATTATGTGTAAGCGAACAATAATCCCGCGTTGTGAAAATTTATTATAAAAAAATAAATTATGCGGCCAGATCATATCTGAAAATTACCAGGTTACTTATAGTACACAGTTTCTTTTATTGAAAGCAATTATCGCAAACCACAATAGAACCGCAAAATTCTTGCGATGACAGCAACCTAACAGATAAATGACGTCACGCCATAGCAACCGGACCTGGACCTTCCTTCTGCATGAATTTTTTTTCTTTACCTTCTTCTTCGCACGAATTTTTTTTCTTGGCAATTTCCCTTGCATGATTTTTTTTTGGTTTTTTTCCCCTCCCCCCCCCCCCATCACTTTTCTAATGGTCCGTCCCTAAATATTATTTCGCTTCAATATATTTATCAACCTGTTCGGCGAACGCATTGGGCGTTTTTAGACTAAATCTTGACTTTTTATAGGCTGTAAGAGTTACTAAATCTAGCCATCATCTGTTTCACGACCGAGCTAGCAAGGGGCATGGGTCTATTCCTGCGTGGTTTGCCGTCACAGGCGAAAGTTTTTGTAAACATGCATGCAAAGAAGTTTGTGACGTCAAACCAGGAATAGACCCATACCCCGTACTTGCTCAGTTGTGCAACAGACGATGACCAGATTTCTTAACATTTACAACCTGTAAACAGACAATATTAGTGTTAACTCCCCAGGGGCATAAAAGCGCACTGCGTTGCAAACAGGTGCAAAGATTTATTTAAGCGAAAAAAATATTATAAGGTTAGGTGCACTTTAACATGCGGCCAATGCCAACTTATATCTACATGCAAGTGACCAACTGGGAAGCCCATTGGCTACTTTCGTCATAGTACACAACTAAATATTGTCTATTCTAATTTCTATTTGCATTTTTTGTATCATTGTATACCGTCTTATGTTAAGTTATGTTTTCTGTAAACAGTGTAAAATAAAAAAACTTGAACTTCTTGACATCTCATTTCCCAAAAGACTTCTCCCGAAGCACTTCTTAAACTGCAAAATTACTTTTACAAGTCTCACTTTTCCATACAGAGAATGTGCCCGTCACTTACAAGTTTAATCACAGATTTTATAGTATTTAGCTTTGAAGGATCTGTTCTGAATTTTGTACACATTTTGCAACATTGATGATATCATTTTAATAAGACCAATGAGGACAGAAAATACCATTTTCCAACTTGTGAATACCCGGCTATTTATTAGGGAGTTTTAGCAATGACGACATCGACGGTGAATACCACGCCTTGTAAAAAATGAATTTATATATAACCTTCGAATGTCGCAACTCTGTAAATCTGTTCAGTACGCCTCACTTCAAAGTACCGAAAATTAGCCATTGCCGTTCGCGTTCTCCAAAATACGAAAAAAAAAATTACTTGGTCTTTTTTTACGTTGCTGTTTCGCAGAGCAGGGCAAAGAAATGTACAAAGATTCAAACGCACGTGCATAGTTATTGTTTTGTTCATTAAACCTTTCGTTTGGCGACGCTCTCGTCGCTGTCATCGTCGTGGTTTGCTTTAATTCCCAATTGTCATTGTGAGAGGCGCGAATCAAGAAGTCTGGGTTCGAGCCCTGGCTGGAAACATTGGGTTGTGTTCTCAGGGGTAAAACACTTTAATCACAGTGCCTCGCTCCACCCATGTGCGCGCGCTAATGGCGCAGAAATCGTGATGTGTCATTGTAACTACTCTTTAGCAATTGATGCTACAATCATGGTATCAAAAAACTGCCCAATCTTTGGTGAATACGTTGGTTTTATTATCGTGACACAATAGGTTACCATAGCAACACTATGACCTGCTAAAAACACTCTTAATTTCAGCTTTAAGCGCTTGTATTTCAAAAACGGCACGGTGAATTTTTTTCTTGTTATGGAATTTTAATTAGCAGGATAAGATGCAACTTTTTGGCAGAGGTTTAAAAAATTCTGTTCATGGGGTTCAGAGCTACCTTATAAATTTTCAAAAAGAGTGATACTTATGACCCATAAAAATCTACGTCTTGGAAATTGCTGGAAACTGTTTTGAGCCACCTATCACCAATGTTTTGGCCGGTTTTTTACGGGCGGGACTTAGAGTCATTAAATCCTGGGGTCTCAGTACAACAATTTAATCAGGACAACTTTGTTACGAAGTGAAATAAATATTCATATTTTTAATATAACCAACTTCGCAAGCAATAAATTAAATAACACAGTCTTTTTAAGTTAAAATGGACTGAGGTGAATGGCAGTTTAAAGATTATTTAGCGATTTGCATTTCATTTCAGACGACTGAAGAGGCGATTAGAAAGTTTGCTCGGGAGAATTTTTCTCATAAATACTTTCTAGTCCCACACGGCGAAACTAATAAAATACAACTCTTGGCGCTTGTGCTCATGACCATAGGCCACTATGGAAAAGACCTTTCGCACAATCGGAAATTGTAATTCTTGGTGGATTCGAGGGATATGTCAAGAAAGGTGCACAGAAAATAGTTTGTCAATCCATCTCATCGAAGACACGGGATGAAGAGTTGTCAGTAAAACAGAGGATTGACATGGGTTCCAGGTATCCATTAGGAACTCTCAATTAAAATATGACAATATATAGTTAGGTAGATTAACTTTGCATATGAGCAAAGTGGCTCACCATGTCGGAGCTCATCCCAGCTTCTCTAATTTAAAACGACGTACTTGGAGTATTTCTACTCTAGCCGGAAAAGGATGCTAGTCTAACACAGGGTTACACCTCAGCATTAAGTTCGCC
>JAHPZR010010781.1:0-16025 GCA_019787425.1 Platygyra sinensis | reverse complement strand
TACGGGAAACACGTGACACTTTGGTCTTCTTGCGCTCCGGGGCAACGTGATGTGGCTCAAGTCGCGTGTTTCGGAGCGCAAGTGAGTTCAAAGTACGGAACTTGATATAGTGAACGGGTCATTTGCAATTTAATGTGCGTTTGGCTCTTGGCTGAGCGTTACATATCTTCGCTACACTGTGGCTGACGAGCTCCAACAAGAGCGAAACAGCTGTCCACAGTTGCGATCCTGCTTTATCGGTTCTGGTCATGTTGGTGTCTGAAACGTTTTTCCACGTAGGATCAGCCTTGCAGTTTATGGCCCATTATAGATTTAGTATAAGATCTACTAGCGTTTCGTAGCACGAATGCCGTTCTCTGATTGGCTACGTACGCTACTTCACTATTCTATTCTGTGATAGATGGTGGGTAGCGTAACAGTGTGCGCTTGTGACAACAAATGACGGCGGCCGTTTCTTGGCGTTTCGAAAGTGTGCGAAGAGATTTAGATTAAGTTTTGACGCGAACTAGTAGATTTTATACTTAAAACCATTATATATGCGCTCTTCGCTGTCTATCGCGCATAGTTGACATCGCTTGTCATCAGACGTAATGTCCCCCCCCCCCCCCCCACCACAGCGTGTGACCGGAAATATTCATCGGTCGACTAACAACAACAAAAAAGGTACCCTCTTAACCTTTAAACGAACAACGACAGTGAAGATACTTTTCGCGCGCGCTGATTGGCTAGCTCGGAGGTGATTAGCCAAGTACTATTTACCTCCGAGCAGCCGAAGAAAAATAAAATGGCCTTTGTCGGTACGTTATCACAAGTTAAGTTACTCTTTTGGCCGTTAGTTACTCAGCTTGTGTGGTATATACTAAAACAATTATTCACCTCAGTGTCGGTAAAAGTGTGGATATTTACCTCCACTTCGGTGAATAATTACCGGTTGGATCGATTTGTACTTACCTTCACCAATTGGTCACAACGGTATCGTACTCCATATATTTCCCTCTGCAGACTTGCTTGGTCATCCGCTCAAACTTTTCCCACTGCATATTGTCCTAGATTGATTGCAGGGGGGCGAGTAGCGACAACTGACACCTTTCCCCCTGGCCGTTACAGTGTAGATGCTTGCCTATGTCACGACATTGTCGTTTTTATTTGATGTCTTCGTCATTGATAACAAGCAGACAGCTCTATTTTAAAATAGGATCTAGCTCTTAACCTTGTCGCTCACTGCGTCCACTCACTCCTATTATTAGGGGGTCTATTATAGGCGTGGTCGTACATTCCGTAACCCGCCATATTTTTTGTCCTTCGAACCGCAAACGCTTTCGTTTTCCTCCTAAACCGAACAACCGCCCTACAAGGACTGTAAGTCTTTATGCAATTATATGAAATTAAGTCTTACGATATAAATAAACAACCCAGCGCTTACGCGAGAAGCTCTTTCACTCTGCTTAGCATTTGTGCAAGTAACGAGACAGCTTTATTGCGAAATTTTTCCTTACTGAAAATCCTTTGGCGCTGCCCCAACTTGTAAAATAAGGCAACAGAAGTTATTATATCGACATTCGCCACAAATCGTCCGCCTCTTTCCACGTTCTTTCGTGAACCCTTTCGAAGCACTCTGAGCTGGCCCTTCTATCAAATGACCTCCCCAACCCTTCCAACATGCCGGGGACAACTGACTTTTGGTCTATAAGCCCTACAGGCAATCCTTTTAAAGAGAGAAGCTTTAAGCAAGGTAAATTACCTGACTCAGTCTTCTGTGCCTCTTAACTCGTTGACAACCGCCACAAAAACACGCAAAAAAAGAAAAAAACCGCGAGCTAAATTTATATTTCCCGCAACCGCACAATAATTGTCTTACCGTAAACCGCCCGATAAATGTTAATGCAACCGCGAAACCGGCACTCAAAAAATTGGCTTAAAACCGCCAAACCGGCCAGACTATAATAGACCCTCATCTTTAGTGCCAACCTAGCACGACTGAAACCGCATTCTTATCTTCTAGTTTTTTTGCTCTCCGCATTTGAGTGAGGCGAGTGGGCGAAAGTGAACGAATAAAAATCCTGCCCTTTTCCCAAAGCGTTACCTGATTTCTGTAACGTGAGTGGAAGACATAATATATCGCCCGCAATCCGTAATTTAACGGTGTAAACGTTGGAACCAATCAAAAATGTTCAATACTTTTTTGGTTTCCCTAGTTTTCGGAGCTCTGTCTCAGGAATAAATTTGAATTTATACCATGATCAACATGGTCTGACCTTCTGATGAAATTTGTGTTCGTTAAGACCCAAAATCAAAAATTATTCTAAAAAATAAGACAGCTCTTTAGTACATCCATTGTATCAAAACAAACTACTTTTCCAATTTGTAAATTCATCTACTTTTTGTTTTAATATTTTCTCTGATGATCATGAAGTCAGACAAAATGTCTTGTTCCCACGACGAGGTAGACATTTTATTTGCATTAAATCAATTCGATTACCACTCTATCACGAGCGTTTAAAGCACTTTGTATAAATGCAAACAAAAGTAAGCCAAAATCTTTTCCTCCTGGAAACGGAGCCGGTTTAATTTATCAGTTCGTGTATGCAATAAAAAGAACACGAGCTGAGGATGACATCTGTGGAATGTCTCTCTTGTGTGCTTGTTATTTACGAAATGCTCTCAGTAATCGCATATAAAACTAATTTAAAAGGCGAATTTTGATGCGTTAAACAGTTAATCGCTTGGAGCGTTTGTACTAAACATTTCATTTTCAAACAAATACATAGGACTCCAATTCATACTCACGAAAAGTTTGTTTGCAATCTGACACGAAACTGTCGCCAAAAATATCAAAATAAATAACAGGATATACATTTGCGAACCTATGTTCATTCTATTTATCCGAATTCATTCGAATTCTTTCATTATATTTATCCGAATTCATTCCCAAAATGTTTAATTTCACTTTCCCTATCTTTTCTGTAAATTACCAACAGCATCTCAGGCGTTACCTTACCCCCACCCCCCACCCACTCACCCACCCCAAAGCAATCCGTGAGCTTTTTCAATCCCAGTCCATGCGCATGTAACGCTTCGTAATGTGAACCATTCCAAAGTTCCGTAGGTCTCTGTAAATGTCTGAAATGTGCAACTTATGATAAGTTCCATGAATATTCTCCGGTGAATTAACCGGCTTCAAGGTGAAGAGAATTTGGAGAAACGTCCGAGCATTTCACTAACATTCGCATTGTATTTCGAACATCATTACGTTGCTTGTAACGTTGTCTGATGGATTCGGGACTTGAATGTCTGAAAGCTTTTTTATGAATCAGGATCACATAGTCAAGGAAGACAAAATAACTAGACGTGATGTCTGTGAAGGTACTTGCACACTCATGTCTTGCTGAGATGGCAAAACAAAAAAGCTGAAAGCTGAATCGTGTTTAATGGTGAACCCGAGCTGTCACGCAATACTAACAACGCCTTCGACTCTCGTTATACATCAAAATCATCAATAATATGACAAGATACCGTCGCTGTTGGCTGTTTACACCTGTTGTTGGTTGTTACAACGGCGAAAAGCGGAAATTAAGATCGACAGCAGAACAGAAGTAGCAGTTGTATCGAACTTGACTGGAAAATGACAATGGACGGAAGCAGTGAAACAGTGAACCGTTAAAAAAGTTTAATTCACTGGACCAATTTTAACACTGGCTTAAAACATTAACCTATGTATGGTGAGTAACTAGCAATTAGTAGAATATTTGTATCTTCCCGGACCCTTGAGAAAAAAGAATCTGAAAATGCCCAATTTTACTAGTTTCGAAAATGACACGAAGTATGCCTTTCATGTTTGCATGTAGAACTTAAGCGATGCATAGCAAACATTTGTTCTTGTATGCATTTCAATTATCAAAGGACAACTGTGATGTTGATGTAAAATCAAATCTGCTACTTGAATAACCTCAGAGATACACACTGCTAAAGTTGATCTAAAATCACAACTTTTGTCACGCCACTGGGCATATTTTCGGGGGGGTGGTCTGTTCTCGGAAACAATAAAGACAATGGACAAAAAAATATTACCATGGTTATTAGTTGGCTAAGATTTTTATGCAACATAAATATGGTGGAGATCGGCCGACCCCCTTCTTCCGGCCCTTGCCTGTTCTACTGAGGCAGGCGTTCTTAAATTGGTCGTATTAATCAGTTAAATGTGGGTTGCCTCAGATGCATTTTGCAACATTTTTAATTGGTTGATTTAACTAGTCAGTTTTTACAGTGTATACGTGCGTTCCTTTTGCGTTCCTTGCAAACATCAAAATTTTAAATGGAATTAAAGTAAATGGCATAGCAGCTTTAATTCATTTTTCAGACATGTTTCATCTTGACGTTTCGATACAATTATTATTACTATTTTTTTTTATTATTTTAAGCCCAACTTAAACCCCTGATGAAGTTATATTAACCCAGGTCTCTAAGGTGGGACTCGTTAAGGTATTGCAGTTTGAGTTGTTGTATTATTTTCCTTGTTTCCTTAGCTCAAGCGCTGTCTAGTAATTCTAGACCACACGGCGATCTGTCAGCTGGGGAAGGATCGTTCACCATTTCTCACACCAACGCGAACAACCAATTCCTGAGGGTTAATGTTACCGGCTTTTGGGTCAAACGTCATGAGATCGTGTTACATTGGTGATTGTGGGATAGCTCTAATTATTATACTTTAAATGCATGGATGTAGCACGATTATTACAACTGAAATAAAACTGGGGTATGGAATTATTGCTCTTTTGTCTTGGGTACCACATTCCTTCTCAAAGAAATTCATCTGAGAATCTGTTCGCGGTTTTACTAGTCGAACGTTTCTTATCACCTGGTACCTGTACCTGATACATGGTACATGGAACCTGATACCTGTTATCTGTAGAAGCAAGGCCAAACGCATGGTTTTTTAGTTTTACAGATCTCCTTTCCCAAAGCAAGCTGCACAGCTTTTTAAACTATCGTGCTTAAATAAATGTTGTCTGTCTGTCTGTCTGTCTGTCTGTCTGTCTGTCTGCAAGATTGAGTGAAAGTTTTCAGGATGAACCCGATTGTCAACAACGTTGATAGCGGTCTTTTTGAAACTAATTTTACCCTCTAAACTCTGACCTTTTTCTTGTCTTTGGATGGCGGAGGACATTTTCCACAAAAAAAAAAATTTCTAGTAGCGATCCATATTCCTCCCTAGGGAGAGTTTTATCTGTGAACTCTAATGACTGAAATAGAAACAAATCGTCTTGACGTAATTTGACATTGGGCAAGGAAGACCATTTTGAAATACTTAAACCAAATACTTAATACTTAAACAAATACTTAAACCGTGTCCACAAGACAAAACACAGTTAAAACTGACCTCAGTTGCCATCTGCTGGAAGTCGATTGAACTGAGAAACTACTAACGTCTGCGGAAAGCTCAGACGAGCGCTAGAAGAGTAGGCCGACAAAGCAAAAACCCTAGACAGCAAGTTTGAAAGGCTATATTCCTATGCTTTATTTCGTATCCTGAAGGAAATTGGACAGAAAATAAGAGAAAGAGTGTAAAACACGTGTTATAAAGAGCTCCCATCAAGTCAACTATTTATTAAGGTTTTCGTCGTCTTATCACGTGACCTACAAATACCACACTTAAGATGGAACTGAGAGTGCAGGGTGCTGATGGATGAGGGAGAAACAAAGAGAAAGAAAGCAAAATCAATTCTTCATGTTCAGGTAAATACTTTTTGACTGATAAACCTTGAGTTGCTATTATTTGCCTGACTCTTCCGGTTAAGTTGGCTTCATTTTTTGAACGCTCAAACTTCTATCCTGCTGTAAATTGTGAGCAATGTAGCAGCGCGAGGTTGTTTAGAAAATGGCGACCACTTTGTCACGTTTTCGAAGGATCTGTGAAGAGGATTTAGATAAGGTCTTACGCAACTAGTAGATTTATTTTAAAACAATTAGATTATTCGCGCTCGCTTTCTACGCTTCCTGGTTCAATTTCCTCTGATTCAAATTTGTTTAAATTGATCACGTGGTACGATAGTGTCCCACAAAATGTAAGTGACAATTTTCTGCATAATAAATGCATTTCAACTTCACTAAGCAACAGATAGAACACAATAATGAGCATTTAGGTTGATTCAGAGTTCAATTACATGTTTTGGTCGAGCTCCAGAGTATGGTAAATAAGGAATCCAATACATAAAAGCAATGTAAAGCGAATCGCCATTGGTCAGCTTCAGAATTAAAACGTCTAGCAATCCACATCATTTTGAGTGTAATTTCGAAACTAACACTAAATGGAAAATGCGAAGAGCTAAATCCTGAAGTTCAGGAACTACTACCAGAATGAACGATATTGTCAACGTTTGCGCCGTCAGTAAACCGAACAGTCTGCGTGCTGAGGGGACTAGAAGTATATTATGGTAACATATCTACAGCCTTTAGCTCCCTTCAAGTTGCACTTTTCCTCCTTTCAGCAGATGTCAATTTTAGAATTGTTAATATTCGATTCATTTTGGATGAAGGATTCACAGGCAAGATGTGACGCTTTAGTGTAAACAAATTTTGCTGGAAGACAAGAAAGCAACAAATCAGAGCAACAATTGAGGAACCAACTTTTTGACTCCAGAAAATTGACTCTTGAAAAGCATCCTTTGTGGATTATATGGTAGAATTCTAAGACACTTAAGTATTTAGAACACAATATATACCTCTACCTTGTCATGATCTTGGTCACAACATCCCACACAAGGCGTTAATGATATAATCTGGCCCACAAAAGCGGCTAAAGGTTTTACTTTTACAGTAGGAAAAATACCCTCTACTCTTTATAAAACTTCGCTGTTCTTTGTTCAGTAACGCGAATAAAGTCTTGATTAGTATCTAATACAGTACACATCCAGATAATTACGTTCCTACTGGATTACTTTATCCCAAATTGCTGAAATGTTTGTCGTGCCGTTATTTGCAGTCTTGTCTCAAGTCGAGTCGACCGCTGTTCAGAGATGCAACTGATGAATGCTCGATATTCGCTGTCGACGTTTCTAGTCTTTCAACTATTCCATGACACTTAGTGGTTGGCAAATGTCACTGTATGTTGTTTTATCGGAATCAAAGGATGTCGATCGTGGTATATTTGTTTTACGGTGTCATACTAGACTTGGTTGCATCTTTTTTTACCTTTAGTATTGTCAAACCTTGCTTTACTCATGTTGCACCCTGAGTTCAGCATGGATCGTTGCACTTGTTCCCACGAAGGATGAAGGCGGCTGTAGATCTAAGACATGTAAAGAACCGCTGCGTGTATCAAGAGTGGGAGCAGACAAAGACTTCTTCAACATAATCACACTGGGTGTTCTCTGAATAGAATATAAAGCATCAGTATGACTGCAGGATGCTCATCTTGTCAACCGTTGAGTGTGTATTCCTTCTTTGAGCAGCTCTGATGACCTAAATGTATCCTTTTGCCTGACAAATTGAGTGTTACCAACTGCTAACGAAATTGCTTGAGGTTTTCTCATCCCTAACAGTTCAAGAATAGTGTTCCTAAAACGGTGGTCTCTCTAGCAGTAAATCAATGGATTAAATAGAGAATTCAACTGGGTTACCATCTGTGATAACCGGTGAGCAGCTTGTGTACGAAGGACTGGCACAATCTTTCCAAACAATCCAAAAATAAACATTGGAATAAAAAAGAATATAACCGCATCGGTCAAAAAACCAGTTGTCTTGGCAACTTTAGACTCCAGTTTCATTTTCATTAGAACGTCGATTTGAGAGATTTTGTTTATTCTACGATTACGTATTCCAAGGTAAACCTTTCGATAAAAGAATGCAACGAGAAATAAGCAAACAGTTTCTGCAGCAGTCCATCCAGTCAAAAACTTCGCAAACATGCGACGATCCATGATGACCACCTTCGTAATAATGCTGGCAACCGCTGGGAAGAGCGCGGAGAGCCAAGTACCAATCACAATTTTTTTGAGGCGGCCATTTGTGATGATAAACTTGTAATCCATGCATTTTTGAACCGCCAGGTACCTTTCCTAAGCAACGACAGTCAAGTGATGCAAAGTAGACGTGAAGAGTAGAGGCTGAAAAAACATATTGACAGCAGATAACCTACAGGTATGCCTCAATGAAACTTGACTTACTGTAAAGAAATCAATACTGGCATAAACTGGCATGATAGTATAACGTCAACTAGAAGATCCGTAACGACCATGCTTGACAACAAAATGTTTGAGGGTTTTTGGAGCTCTCGTCTTTGCTTTATAGCTAGGATTATGAATGCGTTCAAAAGATCGATAGCGAATGAAGCCATGACGGTTATGAGGCCTATAATCAAGTCAAAAGCTGAATCACCGACTTCCCGTGACGCGAGCGGTAAGTACAAGCAATAAAACATTGACCTGGTTAAACTGAAGTTGGTTCCGTTGTTGTACAGGTCCATGGCGTTACTAGACAAAGGTCTTTGGCTACATATAGGGGCTGTTATATAATCGACCACCTCATTAGATCACATGCGGTCCTCAATTTCAGTATTTACACTGTCTTGTCTGAGTTTGCTTTCTTTCTCTTTGTTTTCACCCTCATCCATCAGCACCCTGCACTCTCATAGTTTCCATCTTAAGTGGTGGTATTTGTAAGGTCACGTGATAAGATCGGACGAAAACCTTGACTAAAAATAGTTGACTTGATGGGAGCTCTTTATAACACGTGTTTTACACTCTTTTCTCTTAATTTCTTGTCCAATTCCTTCAGGATACGAAATCTAAGCGATAGGAAGATAGCCTTTTCAAAACTTGCTGTCTAAGGGTTTTTTGCTTTGTCGGCCTACTCTTCTAGCGCTCGTCTGAGCTTTTCCGCCAGGACGTTAGTAGTTTCTCAGTTCAATCGACTTCCAGCAGATGGCAACTGAGGTCAGATTTTAACTGTGTTTGGTCTTGTGGGAGACGGTTTAAGTATTTGGTTTTAAGTATTAAGTATTCTGGTTTAAGTATTTCAAAATGTGTCTTCTTGCCCAATGTCAAATTACGTCAAGACGATTTGTTTCTATTTCAGTCATTAGAGTTCACAGATAAAACTCTCCCTAGGGAGGAATAGGGATCGCTACTAGAAATTTTTTTTTTGTGGAAAATGTCCTCCGCCATCCAAAGACAAGAAAAAGGTCAGAGTTTAGAGGGTAAAATTAGTTTCAAAAAGACCGCTATCAACGTTGTTGACAATCGGGTTCATCCTGAAAACTTTCACTCAATCTTGCAGACAGACAGACAGACAAGACAGACAGACAGACAGACAAACATTATTTAAGCACGATAGTTTAAAAAGCTGTGCAGCTTGCTTTGGGAAAGGAGATCTGTAAAACTAAAAAACCATGCGTTTGGCCTTGCTTCTACAGATAACAGGTATCAGGTTCCATGTACCATGTATCAGGTACAGGTACCAGGGGATAAGAAACGTTCGACTAGTAAAACCGCGAACAGATTCTCAGATGAATTTCTTTGAGAAGGAATGTGGTACCCAAGACAAAAGAGCAATAATTCCATACCCCAGTTTTATTTCAGTTGTAATAATCGTGCTACATCCATGCATTTAAAGTATAATAATTAGAGCTATCCCACAATCACCAATGTAACACGATCTCATGACGTTTGACCCAAAAGCCGGTAACATTAACCCTCAGGAATTGGGTTGTTCGCGTTGGTGTGAGAAATGGTGAACGATCCTTCCCCCAGCTGACAGATCGCCGTGTGGTCTAGAATTACTAGACAGCGCTTGAGCTAAGGAAACAAGGAAAAATAATACAACAACTCAAACTGCAATACCTTAACGAGTCCCACCTTAGAGGACCTGGTTAATATAACTTCATCAGGGGTTTAAGTTGGGCTTAAAATAATAAAAAAAAATAGTAATAATAATTGTATCGAACGTCAAGATGAAACATGTCTGAAAAATGAATTAAAGCTGCTATGCCATTTACTTTAATTCCATTTAAAATTTGATGTTTGCAAGGAACGCAAAAGGAACGCACGTATACACTGTAAAAACTGACTAGTTAAATCAACCAATTAAAAATGTTGCAAAATGCATCTGAGGCAACCCACATTTAACTGATTAATACGACCAATTTAAGAACGCCTGCCTCATATGGAACAGGCAAGGGCCGTGAAGAAGGGGGTCGGGCCCAGGGGGGGGGGGGGGGATCTCCACCATCTTTATGTTGCATAAAGGTCTTAGCCAACTAGTAACCATGGTAATATTTTTTTTGTCTATTGTCTTTATTGTTTTCGAGAACAGACCACCCCCCAAAAATACGCCCAGTGGCGTGACAAAAGTTGTGATTTTAGATCAACTTTAGCAGTGTGTATCTCTGAGGTTATTCAAGTAGCAGATTTGATTTTACATCAACATCACAGTTGTCCTTGATAGTTTCAAATGCATACAAGAACAACATGTTGCTATGCATCGCTTAAGTTCTACATGCAAACATGAAAGGCATACTTCGTGTCATTTTCGAAACTAGTAAAATTGGGCATTTTCAGATTCTTTTTTTCTCAAGGGTCCGGGAAGATACAAATATTCTACTAATTGCTAGTTACTCACCATACATAGGTTAATGTTTTAAGCCAGTGTTAAAATTGGTCCCAGTGAATTAAACTTTTTTTAACGGTTCACTGTTTCAACATGTAGCTTCGCTCCATTGTCATTTTCCCAGTCAAGTTCGATACAACTGCTACTTCTGTTCTGCTGTCGATCTTTAATTTCCGCTTTTCCGCCGTGTGTAAACAACCAACGACAGGTGTAAACAGCCAATAGCGACGGTATCTTGTCATATTATTTATGATTTGATGTATAACGAGAGTCGAAGGCTGAGCAGATCCAAGAAGCTTTTTGCGTTGTTAGTATTGCGTGACAGCTCTGGTTCACCGATTAAACACGATTCAGCTTTCAGCGTCAATTTTGTTTATGCCATCTCAGCGAGACATGAGTGTGCAAGTACCTTCACGGACATCACGCCTAGCTATCTTGTCTTCCTTGAGTATTTGATCCTGATTCATAAAAAGCTTTCAGACATTCAAGTCCCGAATCCATCAGACAACGTTACAAGCAAAGTAATAATGTCCGAAATAGAATGCGAATGATTGTGGGATGCTCAGAAGTTTCTCCAAATTCTCTTCACCTTGAAGCCGGTTAATTCACTGGAGAATATCCATGGAACTTATCATAAGTTGCACATTTTACAGAGACCTACGGAATTTGGAATGGTTCACATTACGAAGCAATACCAGCTGGGAATGAAAAAGCTAACGGATTGCTTTGGAGTGGGTGAGTGGGTGGGGGGTGGGGTGGGCGTGGAGTAAGGTAATGCCTGAGATGCTGTTGGTAATTTACAGAAAAGATAGGGAAAGTGAAATTAAACATTTTGGGAATGAATTCGGATAAATATAATGTTTTTACTATGTTCGCAAATGTATATCCTGTTATTTATTTTGAAATTTTTGGCGACAGTTTCGGCCCCGGTATGACTGCTCTCCATACGTCATAATTTGTCAGATTGCAAACAAACTTTTCGTGAGTATGAATAGGCCACGTTCGATATATCAATATTCTAACAAGGCTCCGAGGCTTTCAGGTCAAACTTCCATATTTGGTGTTGTTTTTATTTGTGACTAAGTCTCTTTTGGGAATTGAGGGACAAATTTTTACCCCAAAGCTTAAGCCTCGGAGCCATGTTTGAATATTGATATATCGAACCTGGGCTATTAAAGTCCTATGTATTTATTTGAAAATGAAATGTTTTGTACAAACGCTCCAAGCGATTAAGTGTTTAACGCATCAAAATTCGCCTTTTAAATTGATTTTATATGCGGCTACTGAGAACATTTCGTAGATAACAAAAACACAAAAGAGACATTCGACAGATGTCGTCCTCAGCACGTGTTCTTTTTATTGCATACACGAACTGATAAATTAAACCGGCCCTTTTTCCAGGAGGAAAAAGATCTTGGCTTGCTTTCGTTTGCATTTATACAAAGTGCTTTAAATGTTCGTGATGGAGTGGTAATCGAATTGATTTAATGCAAATTAAATGTATATTTCGACGTGGGAACAAGACATTTTGTCTGACTTCATGATCAGAGAAAATATTGAAACAAAAACTAGATGAATTTACAAATTGGAAAAGTAGTTTGTTTTGCTACAATTGGATGTACTAGAGAGCTGTTCTTATTTTTAGAATAATTTTGGTTTTTGGGTCTTAACAAACACAAATTTCAATCAGAAGTCAGACCATGTTTGATCAGGTATGTAATTCAATTTCGTTCCTGATACAGAGCTCGAAACTAGGAAACCAAACAGTATTGAAGATTTTGATTGGTTCCAATGTTTACACTGTAAATTACGGATTTGCGGCGATCTATTATGTCTTCCACTCAACGTACAGAGATCAGTTTCGCTTTGGGAAAAGTGCAGTGATGTTTTGTTCACTTTCGGCCCACTCGCCTCACTCCAAATGCGGAGATGCAAAAATAAAAGATAAGAATGCAGTTTCAGCTCCTTTGCTCAGTTGCACTAAAGATGAGGTGTCTTATAGTCTGGCGGTTTGGCCGGTTTACTTTTACGCCAATTTTGAGGTCGCCGTGTTTGCGAAGGCTTTTCAGTTCACATTTCAATCTGGCGGTTTTTACGGTTAAGATAATATGTGCGGTGGCGGGGAAAGTCATAAATTTTATGCCTCGCGGTTTTGCGGTTTTTGCCGTGTTTTTGTGGCGGTTGTTCTTCACACAACAGAGTTTTAAGAAGGTACTTCAGAAAAGACCCCCCTTCCCCTGAGCCGGTAACTTTTACCTTGCCTTTAAAGCTTCTCTCTTGACAACGGGATTGCCTGTTAGGGACCCCCTCTTTCCGTAGGACCAAGTCAGTCAGGGCGGCCCGCGGTGGCCCCGGCACACCTGTTGCGGACGAAGGGTTGTGGAAGGTCAATTTGATATAACAGGCCAGGCTTCAGAGCTTCGAACAAGGGCTCACGAAAAGCCACTTGAGCTCACGTGGAAAGATGGGGAGACGAATGTGTCGAATGTCCGAATAATTAACTCTTTTGCCTTATTTTATCAAGCTTGTGCAGCGCCAAAGGATTTTATCAGTAAGAAACATTTCGCATAAAGCGTCCTCGTTTCCTTGCAAACAAATGCTAGCAGCTGCAAGAGCTTCTCGGTAGCGTTGGTTTGTTTATTGATATCGTAAGACTTATTTCTATTCATAATTTTTGCATAAGACTTACAGTCCTTGTAGGCGTGGTGTCTGGTTTTTAGGAGTAAAACGAAAGCTGTTTGCGGTTTCGAAGGAACAAATAAGGGCGGTTTACGGAATGTACGCGCCCTATAATAGACCCCCATAATAGGCGAGTGGATCGGCGTGAGCGACAAGGTTCATAGCTAGATCCTATTTTAAAATAGAGCTGGTCTTGCTTGTTATCAATGAACGAAGACGTCAAAAAATGAAGACATAGTCGTGACATAGGAACATCTAACTGTAAACTGGCCATGGGGAAAGGTTCAGTTTGTCGCTACTCGCTGCATCAACTAATGACAAATGCAGTGGAAAAGTTTGGGGATGACCAAGCAAGTCTCAGAGGAAATAATACTGATTACGATACCGTTGTTACCAATTGGTGAAGGTAAGTACAAATCGATCCAACCGGTAATTATTCACCGAAGTAGCGGTTAATATCCACCACTTTCACCGGGACACCTGAGGTGAATAATTGTTTTAGTATATATCCACCATCTGAATAACTAACGGCCAAGAGTAACTTTATTAGGATAAGTAACCGACAAAGCATTTTGTTTTTCTTTCGGCTGCTCGGAGGTGATATAGTAATTGGCTGAAAACCTCCGAGCCAGCCATCGCGCGCGCGAAAGTACTCTTCACTGTCCTTGTTCAAGTTTAAAGGTTTACGAGGTACCTTTTTTGTTGTTGTTTATCCCGACTGCTGAATTTTTCCGGCACTACTCTGTGGTGTGGGGGGGGGGGGGGACATTACTTACATGATTACAAGCGAGTCACTATCGCTCGGATAGACATCGGGGAGAGCGAATAATCTAATTGTTTTAGTATAAATCTACTAGTCGCTCAAAACTTAAAACGAAATCTCTTCTCTCAAACACTTCGAAAACGCCAAGAAAGGCCGTCATTTTGTTAACAAGCGCACACTGTTACGCTACGCACTATCTATCACAGAATAGATAGTGAGTAGCGTAACGTAGTACCAATCAGAGAAACGGCATTCGTGATAGCACGGCTCGTTAGATTTATAACTAAATCTATATGGGCAATAAACTGCAAGGCTTGATAACTACGGGAAAAAACGGTTTCTCAGACCACCAACATGACCAGAACCGATAAAGCAGGATCGCAACTGTGGAACAGCTGTTTTCGCTCTTGTTGGAGCTCGTCAGCACAGTGGGTAAGCGAAGATATGTAAACGCCGTCCAAGAGCCAACGCCACATAATGGCAAAAATGACCCGTTCACTATATCAAGTTTCCGTATTTGGAACTCACTTGCGCTCCGCACACGCGTTGCACATCCACGTGTCTCGGAGCGCAAGAAAGACAAAAGGTGTCACGTGTTTCCCAGTAGTATCAGCCTGGCACGTTCATTGCCCTTATACAATGTTTTTGTTTTTTTGGCTGATCAGATCTCTTGTAGATCCTACGTTGGAAGCGTTTTATCGGTATGCGTCCCTTGACAGTTTTATGAGTCACTATATCTAGATAGGTCTAGGTCTACCACTGCATAGCCGTCAGGTTTCTTATCAAGGAAAAAGTTCGCCATGAACGTTTTAACTACCCACATAAAAAGCTTACAGTCCAAGGGCTGCTGAGTGTAATACCGCTGAGTATATCAAAGCAAATAATAAAATCGTCGATCGCTATTTCGTGTCAAAATTCCTTTTTACCTACTGTCTCTACTTACTCAATGGGAAACTTCTGTAGCTTATTTTTTGTTTTTGCCTTTTTCATTATTTCTCATGCACTGACCATACTTAAAATTTTTCTAGTCTTCGCTGAAAAGAACTTGATTGTCTAGTTTCTCGTATGCCAGCGCAAATTCCAGGAGTATTCCGGTAGTCCACCCCTTACATTTTTCTTTTCTTTTCTTTTTCTTTTCTTTCTTTTCTTTTCTTTTTCTTTTTGTTCTTTATCTTTTACTAAGAAGCAGTCTACCAAGCACCGTGACGGTGTCGGTTAAATCATCTAGATATCGCTCTGGATCACACAGCAAGGACCGGTTTTGTTCCCAAATATCCGTCTACCCTTACTTGGCTGACGAATTAACAAGCTTAAAACCAAACTCGAAGGAAATCAATGATTATCCCGAACATTTAACAAACAAGCCCCGGGCACTCCAGAAGCTTTCTACTTTCTACTGTGCGAGGTCAGTACAACGAATACAGGCGGATACAAGATGAGTGAAGGACACATTGCGCCACTTCTGGTTTTTTCAAAGCTGTTTCTGGTCCAAGCACACCTATTCAAGGAAAAACGTTACCATTCTGGTGTATCACGCCATTGTACCGAAATTTCTGCTTTGGTTTGATGGCCACACTGAAAACCATTGCTTCACGCAATCTGTAGCAGAAATGTGTCCTTGAAACTCGCTGATAAAGTGGATATACTTGCATCGAAAACATAGTAACACGCCCAAAAACCGTCGTTATTGGTTTGTTTTTTATCCGCTGGGGAGTCAATTCGGCAAAATCCGGATAATGAGATTGCCAGCAGCACTGAGTCACAGTTGTATACGAAATTTGCCTTTGGAAAATGCAATCCACAAAGCGGTAAAAACAGGGACCCGTTAAAAATTTAAATTCGCTGGACAAATTTTAGCACTGGCTTAAAAACATTAGCCTATTTGTGGTGAGTACTAGCGACAAGTAGAATATTTGGTATCTTCCCGGACCCTCCGAGACAAGATTTGAAATGCCCAGTTTTGCCAGTTTTTAAAATGACA
>JAHPZR010010775.1:0-22069 GCA_019787425.1 Platygyra sinensis | reverse complement strand
TCATTAGAAATGGGATTATAGAGAGAATTATGTAGGGAATATAGGGGTACTATAGTTTTTAACGTTTTAGATAGGTGTCCTTATTTAGTAGGAAACCGCTATTTTACTTGACACGTTAATAACGTTATTATTATTATGATGATGATGATGATGATGATGATGATAATGATGATGATGTTAAGATTGAGCCCATCATTCAATACATCTTCGGAGAACAGCTAGGAAGGGGTTCTAATCGAGTTCCAGGTGCGAGATTAGATATCCACGCACGCGGGTTCTGGGAGAACCAACGATCAGCATTCTTCGACGTGAGGGTCTTTTACCCCTATTGCTGACTCGTATAGGGACCTGGAGCTCCAACAGATATACCGCAATCATGAGAATGAGAAGAAGGGCCTATACTCGAGGAGGGTTTTGGACATTGAACACGGAACTTTCACACCCTTATTTTCACGTCAACGGGCGGTATGGTAAAGAAATACTTGCAATACAATAGCAGACTGGCGCAGTTGATCTCCATCAAGAAAGGAGAAAATTGTTCAAAAACAATCTCCTGGATAAGTTTGTTTTAATTATTATTATCATTATCATTATCATTATCATTATCATTATCAGTATCAGTATCAGTATCAGTATCAGTATCAGTATCAGTATCAGTATCAGTATCAGTATCAGTATCATTATCATTACTATTATTATTATTATTATAGTTAATTTACTGTCTAAAAAGTGGAAGCGCTTAACACTTGCAGAGGAAATAAACCGAGCATAAACCTTTCATCACTTCCGTATTTGGGTATAAATAGGCTGACTTCTTTTGGAATAACTGTCCTAAGGACTTAGCGAACAAAGACTTTCCAGAAATCACTAGAAGACACTCCAACGTTAAGGTCATCACAGTCCCATCTTGAACCATCTAGAGTAAGCAGCCAGTGATATAAACCTACTGCAAAAACCGCGTGGTTGTACAATCTATCTTCATCTCGAGCATGCCCCCATTTGCCAACGTAATAGCTGGTACCATTACTTCCCCACTGGCGGCAAACTCCTGCTAATTTCGAGTTGTCATTCTCCATTCTAACAAACGAACCACAAGCATCAGGCTGGACATCCGTCTGACCGCTGAAGTACTGGACTACAGCTTTACCAGAGCTGTTAGTGACCGTGGTCACGTGGAATGTACGTCCTGGTTGTTTACTGCAGTGGAATCTCAGTTGAGTGAAAGACAGATGTGTTCTGAGTTCTTTCATGGCGCTCTTTCTCAGAAACGTCTGGTTATTTTAATAGTTGCTGATTCCTCTGCATGACGTCTCCTCTGACAACTGCGGTTTGGAGGATGAGCCGTCAAACACAGCGTTGGAAACAAGAAGCCAGCCTCCTGAAATCAGATATAATGATCACTTGATCAAACAAATTAAGCTAGCTGTCATTCCACTTATAACACGACAAGGTAAAAAAAAGCAAAGTCAGTCTAGCCCGCAAAAAGATTTCCTTACGGGATTGACCGAGAAAGCTTCTAGTCCCAAGTAGAGAACAGTTCAGGGCCTGTTGTACCCTTTACTGCGTTCCGGCAAATGCAATAGTTTTTGGACATTATCATTGCTATCACCATTCACAACATACCTCCGTCAGTTGTCATGTCACAGAAGACCTTTAGAGGGTTTCCAGTCCTCTCGGGATCGATCCAGTACTCCCCGTCTCCTCTAGAGCCTCCTGAGTCCCGGATGTGCTTACAGGACCTACCAGGTTGACCAGAATACCAACCTACAGTTTGAAAACAGAAAGAGAACATTTTCATATAAGAAATAACAACAGAGACACTTTTGACAACAACTTTACAACATCAGAGCTTTTACCTCTCCTACCCGATCTGAAACGGTTTGTGACCTCACAATTTGTCAGATTTCTCCATTTTGGTTCTCTTTTTCATGTTTTTGTTCTATTTCTGAATTAATCGTATTCAGGCGCTTTTTCCACTCTGTTAAATAGAATTAAATAGAATTTAACTTGCTGCTATTGGTAGGTTGAAATCATAATAAACAACTGTTTTCTCGGTGACATTTATTTACAACTATTCCGTGAATTTGAGCATATATTTTAATTCAGTCGAAATAAATGATGCACACGCTTCAGTTCAATTTAATTGCTGCTCATTCCAATGAAGTCCAGCAATAAAATTGTTAGAGTGACGCTATACAAGCATATGACTGAGTTATCAAATCTTGGTAACACGAAGTTCTGAAACTCAAAGTTGAGTGCTGGTTGTCTTTTTATAATGTCTGGTTGCACTTAGCAATTTTTCTTGAAACTTCCTTGCAATTTCATTTTAACATTACTTGAAAGAAAAATTGTCCTGTCTTTCCTGCGTGATATCTCCAAAAATGAACATGTAATTTCAACGTTTTTGTAACAACAGACGTTACGCGAAGTAGATTTCGCAACAGCCGCCAAGAAATTTTACACTTAGCAACGTTTCACACAACTTATGTTTCAACAGCATTGTGCATTGCCTGTTGTAAATGCAGCTTTTTCCGATCCATATAAACGAATGCGTTAGTCGTCTGTGACGCATAATTCAAATAAATTTTGTCATTTTCTTACCTATATATTCCAGGCACCTGTATTTGATTTTTAGATATTCGAATGTTCCCCCACATGGATTACCGAATACTTGGTTATTCACGACTAACTCACAGCTGTTTTTGCCGTTACACTTTCCCTGTACAATTTGAAGAGAATTCGCAGAACGACAGATTGTGTTGATCATGGCGTTATTCAAACACGTATGCTGGTCTAGCCTGCCATAGTACGCGTTGAGTACGTCGATTCTTTTTCCGTTTTGGCAGCTTATGACTTCCCTTTGGTGCTCACAAATTATAACGGGCCGTGGCTTCACTGCAGCAAACGAGAGAAAATAAGAAAGGAGAGGAGGGGGAAAGGAGATATTAGGTAAAAGCATAGTTAGTAGAGGGGACTGGTTATGAAGGCCGGCGAACTTCAAAGGGGGAACTCTTTGTTCTGATTTTTGAGTGATCACGTGTTCACGACCGTGCACACACATACAAAGCAAGATGGCGTATAGAGTAGCGTTATTTCGTTTGTAGTGACAAAATTGTTTGATATTCGGTAGAATTTTCGGGTAAAAGAAAAATCAGTTCAAATCAGATATAAATATAGCGTCCTGTGGCAATTATGCCCGGCGACAACTGCGCTGTGCTTGGCTGTGGGACCAGCAGAAGGACGAAAGGTATTGGAATTTTGAAGTTGCCTGCACCGAAGGACGAGGCCCACAAGAAATGGAGACAAGATTGGCTGAACGAAATTACAAAGACAAGAGCAAGTGATGCTGCATTTAAAGTCTTAGTAGCGAAGGACAGGATCTTTACCTGCGAAAAACACTTCGAGCCTGAAGATATTGAAATATGTAAGTAGCTCGGTGTCGATTTGTGTTTAGATATTATACACGTAGTCCTTCATGCTCTCTGTGCAGTCGTAACGTATTTCGGTTTTTTCATCCATTATTTCGCTGTTATAACTTGGCGTGTAATTTTTTATTTTGTTTATTTATTATTTCATTGGTATGTACTAAAACAGTGGATAGCATATTTTGTGCGGCCAGATTGCTATTCATTCTCGTTTGTGGCTCAGAAAATGTCCACCAATAGGCACCTGCACTTTTGTGCATAATGTCATTGTTATTTTCAACAATCATGGTTATTATGGTTTCCATTTGGTTTTAGGTTTGAGTTTCTACTGAATTTCTTGGAGTATCTGAGGTCATGGAAGGAGAGCACAGAGGAAAGGCCAGGAAACTTCAGCAAGAATGCCAGATCCCGCATGTTCCTTTCCTGGCAGACGTACGAGGGCTTCCAGATAACAGTGTATTCTGCAATTGAGGCAACCAAATTCCTGCTACAAGAAGGGATGGAGTTTGTGCTTACAGAGCGTTTCTGCCAGGACCCAGTGGAGGAATATTTTGGAAACCAGCGCAAACTGGGAAGGCGAAATGACAATCCAGATATCCGCACATTTGGATATAACACCAACACCATCAGAATCCAGAGGACAGTGTCATGCCAGAGTGGAAACACTAGGGGTAGAAGGGATGCCTGCCATGCATGGGATCAAGTTACGCATACCAAGCTTCCATGCAGAAAAAAATTAAAAATTGCTTGACTGTTTCAATACGTTCCTTAAATTGAACATAATGGCATTCCAGACAACCACTTTTAGTGCAAGGGCAGGGAAGGATAATCATTTCAGAGTAGGAATGTAAAACTCCAAATTTGAATGCTTGTTTACGTTGGAAAACCATTCAAAAGAGTGATATTTTAAGTGGGCAATAATATTGCTAGAAAAGTCCTTACTCTTAATTTTTTAAAGCAGCCTCTCTAAATCAGTGTGGCCGGGGCAAACACTGTTCAGAGATTGTGTTTTCTCATAATGAGGTAGATAGAATTTCAAACAAAAAAGTCCTTCCCTTTCTGGGCTTTATTCACACTAAAACAAATGTCTGCTGACTTTCCAGATGATAGCAAGCAATGTGTGGGTCCAGCAAATATCCATACTCTCTCCACAGAAGGGATTAGAATTTCCTGGGGGATGGGGGGTTCTGTAAGACTAAAAAAAATTAAAGAACTGTATGAGGCTTATTTAAAATTTCCAGAGGGGTGGGGGGGAGTCTTAAAAAAATCCTTTCCATGGGGGAGGTATGGATATTTTAAGGAAGTACACAATATGTATATGTACAATCTTCAAGTGCATGCAATAGGATGGTTTATATTTGCTACAAATGCCCAACAGAAACAGGAAAAGGAACATTTTTGAGTATCCTGTGTGAGTACTTTTTACATTCTTTTATACAACAAAAAGTAAAATTTTAAAACAGTTCTAATGAAGCCTCTCTTGTTGCTGCTCATCACAGCTCCTGCTGATCTCCTTGCGAAGCGCCTTAAACACGTTCTAAAAACAAACGGGATATTCTAAAATGTAATTTCTGGAACAAATAAAGTAAAACGGCCTAATTTTTTCCAGACGAAATTAGCAAATCTGGCATTAAATGCCCTTTATGGCTATTATTTTGCCAGAGTGGTAAAAGTTTTGGGACAATTTCACATAAACTGCTTAAATTTTGCCACGGGTAACGAAAATGAGACCTGGTAAGAAATGCGTAAATAACCGAAATCCTTACCAGGACAGGAGCTTTAAAGACAGCTATGGTAAAAATGTCAAGAGAGGTCAACATTTTTGCCAAGATCTAGTTGCAAGAATCAGCTTTAAAAAGGCGTTTTTTACAAGGAAGGCATCAAATATGGTAAAAAGTAAGCCTAAACGTCCATTTTTGGTCAAAAGCATGTATGACGCCGCTTTCTCTTGGCATGAAACAACGCGAATTTTGTTAATTTTGCCAATTTTAAAAACAATTGGCAAATTTATCAGTAATTCAGGTAACCTCTGCCAATTTTTTCTTTTACGAAACATATGGCAAGGTACATGGAAATTTCCATGTACCTTGCAACGAAACGTGTGGCAAGGTACACGGAAATTTGCATGTACCTTGCGTTGAAACATATGGCAAGGCACATGGAAATTTCCATGTACCTTTGCAACGAGACATATGACAAGGTACATGGAAATTTCCATGTACCTTGCAACGAAACTTGTGGCAAGATACACGGAAATTCCCATGTACCTCAGTTATGGCTACACTAACAAAACGTACATGGAAAGGTTTGTGTACGTTACACATAAACAAGCCTTTCCCTATCTGATGATCCATTGCTCAACTAAATCTTGCGAAATATAAAATCTAAATACAACTTGAGAACTGCAGAAGAATTAAATAGTTTTAATCAACTAACTTAAAGATACATCAGTATGAAACAAGAGTACACTCTTCTCTCTTTGAACGAGCCAGGAACCTGGAAATTAAAGAAACAAAATACATCAACACTGATTGTTATACACAAACTTACTCTAGTCCTCTAGATCTTGAGCATTTTTTGGTTTAATCTAATGATCTATTCACAAGCGAAATATTCCCGCAAGTTGCCAATTCAAACTTCTCCTTTGATACGTTAGTTCTGTAGGAAAAAGTTCAAATTCGCTGACAAAAAAAAATCCAACTGAAAGCTATCACTTCCAGTGAGCCACTTCTTTTGAACGAACTTTGAAAAGACCTCAAGAAGCAGAATGGTCACCTTCGGAGCCGTTTTAGGGCTGGCAATAAGACTAGAAGCACTAATAGAGTATTATGGTATTTTTTAATTGATCTAGAGCGCAGTGATTGCTTAAAATAAAGCGAGTCTTGCTCTTAAAATGGCCAATACACGTAGCAGAAAGATTAATTTATATATTTCACTTTTCGACACTACCGTTGACACTCTTTTAGGCGACCGCACGCCGCCACAAATTACCTTACGTCAAACAGCAAAAATGAAACTTTTGCCGTCTGTCTTTAGCTCTCTGTTCAGTAGATTAAAAATAGTTATATTTGCGGTGAATAGAAGACATTTTTTTCTATATTTTTGAGATTAATTAGGGATTACAAGAAAAGAATAAAAAATGAGAGGTAATTTATAGCGTTAGCCGTCTGCCGTCTGCCGCAAACGTCGTAATGAGTAGTGAGTTTAAGCATGGCGTTTACGGCAGACGGCAAACGGCAAAGATGACCTCTGAGTTTGTGTTCTTTTCTTCTAATCCTTAATTAAATCGCAAAAAAAAAGAGAAAAATGTCTCCTACTATTCACCACAAATACAGGAGCGATTCTAGAATACCCCGCCACTTATTTGCATATCCTCTGAACGCTTTAGAAAGCCCAAATACAAAAATTTTTACTCTACCGTTCAAAGAGCTGAAGACAGAAGGCAAAAGTTTCATTTTTGCCGTTTGCCGTCTGGCGTAACGTCAAGCTTAATCTCTCTAGTACATTTGACGTTTACGCGACGACAAAAGGCAAAAATTTCCCCTTTGATTTTTTTAGATTTTGTGTTGTTTTCTTTAAATATATCACACAAAAAAAAGACTCCTGATATTCACCTCTAGTACCATCACTTTAGAGCACAAACAGCCAAGACAGACGGCAGGACCTTTGCCGTTTGCCCCGCAAACACCATGCTTTATCTCCGCACTGATAATGTCAATATATAAGTTTCAGAAGATCGGGCGCGATTCATTCCACTTACTTGCACATGTCAGATGTTTTGTCTCCTAAACTTGGCAGTACCTCTGCATAGGACCCATCGTAACAATTTGTCAACCATGTTTTCGAACCGGAGCAGACCTTCTTCCCAGCTACAGCTCTAACCGTCATTTGCCCTTTTGGCGGATTGCATGCTGCTTACGCGATTCCGTTAAAACCGCAGTAACGTCAGACGTTTTAGGAATGCTATTGTTCAGGTTTCCTTAATTAGGAGCAACTCCATTGTTTTACATTTGTCGGTGTCGGCTTTGAATAACGAGGCATATAACAGTAGTGGACGGTAAATAAAAAAGAGAAAAGCAAGACACTACGCTTTAGAAAAAGTGTTACTTTAAGAAAAGTGTTAGTTCTGTTCGCATTCGCAGAAATATAAGCGATAGAATCACTGAGCCGGATCCGGGTCAGGATGCTGTTATAACTAACCGCAGAAATATACCTATCACTGCGGTGAAATTAACTGTCAGACAAGCTGCTTTCATTTCGGCTGTGCTGTTTAACGGTCGGTCATCTTATGAGCTTATAATACTTTTGAGAATCGAAGTGCTGCCCCGACTAAATATTGAACAAACATGTTCTCGCGATGAAAGCAGACATGAGCTGGTAGCCTGATAAGCTGTAACAACACTGAACAGGACAGGACACTGCGGTACATTATTGGTTGTGGAACTGCCAGCAAGTGGGGTTGTATATCAAAACTAGGAGAGAAGACAATCGGCGAACATGCTACAGTTCATCAATCTATACAGGTAAAAGAAATAGATTAATTTTGCTTTGCTAAGAGTTAAATGAACTTCAATGACTCGAATTAAAATAGTTACAGGATGAGCCCATGAACACCGGATGTCCGCAAAAGTATATTTTGTAGGTCGGTACTCGGGCCGGTCATTATTATCCAAAAGTGCGCCATTTTTGTAATTTTCGCTAACTGAAAACCTACATGTGGCATTGTAAACCTAATAAATCTAAAAATATATATGTGTAAGCGAATATTAAGTTTTGGGTCCGATTACATGTAAATATATAAAGGAGATGGCGCATTGTGCGCGATTCCGTAAGCGGTTTACAAATACTTTAATTAATACTCATTCCTTAAACGCTGAAATTCATATATGCAGCCGAAGATAAATACAGTGAACATGAACTAGTAAACAAAGAAAACATGCAGCCGAACTTAGATAAACTCAGTGAACACGAGCCAGACAAGAGACTAAACCCATACATGCAGCCGAGGGTAAGGGCAGTGAACACGAACTAAGCAAGAGACTAATTAAAGTCCTCCAAACGTTAATTAAAAGATTTCATAACATTTTCTTGCAATTTATTGACATATGTTGTTTCTTTTAAATTACTAGGCCAAAGAATCTTCCAAAGAGAGCTGTCTTGTTGAGATCGTGATAAGGTTATGTGTATCTCAAAATAAAATTTGTATGAAATCATATCATGTGTTTTCGAAATATCTGCCTCGTCTCACTCGCTAAATTTAGCGAAGAACTCTCGAATAACTGAGTTACGCTATAAATACATAGTTTCTTTGTAGCAGGATTTGTCGGATTTGACGTTTGCCACTGTCAGCTGTATACACACTGTCGTAAAGTAGACAATAATAAAAGGGTACTTGGAAATGAACATGGAAATGTCCATGTACCTTGCCATATGTTTCATCTCAAGGTACATGGAAATTTCCATGTACCTTTCCACATGTTTCGTTGCAAGGTACATGGAAATTTCCATGTACCTTGCCATATGTTTCATCTCAAGGTACATGGAAATTTCCATGTACCTTGCGATGAAATATATGGCAAGGTACATGGAAATTTTCATGTACTTTGCCATATGTTTCGTCGCAAGGAACATGGAAATTTTCATGTACCTTGCCATATGTTTCATCTCAAGGTACATGGAAATTTCCATGTACCTTGCCATATATTTCGTTGCAAGGTACATGGAAATTGCCATGTACCTTGCCAAATGTTTGCATGTTAGGTAAATTGCTTGCGAGTTACATGGAAATTTCCATGTTTCCTGCAGGCTTTGCATTTCACATGCGCTACCTTTGGAAGAAATCATGCTCTTTGAGATAAATTTTACCACACGAAGTGACTTTTTGGCAACATTTAACTTGTTCTTTAGAAATCTTACCAGCCTTAATTTGCTTTTAACCACCTTTGGCAAGAACTTCATTAAAGTGGCTGATTATTGCCAAAAAATTGACATTTTAGAATATCCCGTTTGTTTTTAGAACGTGTTCTTAGCTTTTGATTGCTTGGCATTAATTTTATGACGCTGGATAATATCCTTGGCAAAAGAAAATGAACGAACCCTGACATACAAGTGTACAATATCATGCAAGATATCTTTGACAATGTGATCGCCTGGAACAAGTTCAGCATCAGAAACTAATAAATGGTAATTTGACAACAATTCACTATCACTCACTGATTTGCTAACAATATCTGCTATGTCCACTCGAGTCAGATTGACTGTAGATGTCATTTGGCGAAAATAATATTCTGTCTTGACAAAAATCTTTTCAGCTGGTTTGGTTATGGACCAAAGACCTCCACGACTCAAACTTGACACCAGTCTTTGCGAATCAGACCCGGTTTCCATTTTTCCAGCTCTTAAGATTGCCATAGCATGATTGCTTTCAATTGTTGACATTTTTGCATGCTTCTTGTGTAGATTGTGTAATACATAACCTCCCACATATTGAAGACCAGCCTTCTCTTTCTCTGATAACAGAGTTTGTGTTGGTTGATTGCTGCTACAACAAGCCTTCGTGGAGTTGCAGTATACCAGCATACTATCTGCCACCTTAGTTGCTAATAATGTTGCAGCATTGCGGGATAGTCCTGAAAAAAACTTTGTTGACTGCAACGGCACTTGACCATAATATTTTCCATAAAACTTCTCGATGTCCCCATTTTTCAAATATTTATCATAAATTGTTTTCAGCACAGTAAATTCATTGGTTCCCTCATGCAATTGTTGGAACTGGTACAAATTCAACTCATTCCTAAGACTTGGTGCAAAAGCTTTGGCTCTATTTACAGTCTGTATGGCATTTTTTACAATTTCAGCAAGACCGCTTGGAGTGAGAGTCGTCCGTTCCTGATTGTCGTTTTCATTAGGGTTGTGCTTAGAAGCTCTGTGCCTCTGGTAACCTCCTCTTGTCTTGTATTTCTTTCCACAGTCGCTGCAAACAAAATCTGCCGACTGAACCTGTGGTAAAAACGATTACAAAGTGGTCTTGGTCATCACGGCAAAATGCACCAACATTTATGGCCTTCAAAGTTAAGTTAAGCTTAAGTTTACGTACAGTTTTGTCATCCAGCTCGACAGTGACCTGGCAATACAAAATTTCGCATAGTTAACTTGTCAACGTCGGGTATGTTGGTAAAGTCAGAGTCGTGTACGATGCACTTAGGCTCACTACAGCCGAAATAGGCCGAAAATTCTCATATAATTTACTTACATCCATCGCTGCAGCTGAAAAGTGTTCCTCGATTGTTTCATCCTCCTCTAACATGTTCAAAATCGCTTCAAAATCGTCTCCAAACACGAAAAGTTCGTTTCTAGCGTCCGCCATCTTGTTTGTTGTGTGCACGGTCAGAGTCACGTGACGGGTCAATTCAACCTCAGCGGGCACGCTATTGTTTCGGTCTTTGAAGTTTGCCGGCTTTCCCAACCAGTCCCCTCTACTAACTATGGTAAAAGTAATGTCTGTAATGATGGTGATGATGACGATGATGATGATGATGATGATGACGATGATGGTGGTGGTGGTAATAATAATAATAATAATAATAATGATGATGATGATGATGATGATGATGGTGATGATGATGATGATGGTCACTTTATTATCGTGTCAATTACATCTAGCAATGGAGAATCTCCCATGCTAATAGGGGACACCTAACTAGAACTATCTAAAAATAATATACAGAAAGTCCTGTTCAAGAAATTAAAATTGTGAGTTACAAAGATGGCAGCCACTACATACATCCAGGACGTTGCCTAGGTCTAGCCTCCGTGTATGGGTCCTTAAACTGCTTTAGGTTTATCGCCGATCTTTATTTATTTGTTAATTTGCTCCACAGTCTAGGACCTGGATATCAAATTGAATACATACGAGCCAAGTGGCCCAACAGGTCGGAACTTATTCCGGTTTTTGTAGCATAAAACGATTAAGAGTATTTCTACCCACCCCCTCCCCCCCTTCTGGATGGGATGCTAGTAGATCCTTACCCCAGCATTAAGTTCACCTGTACCCATTTATACACCTGGGTGGAGAGAGGCACCGCGAGAGTAAAGCATCTTGCCCAAGAACGCAACACAATGTCAACGGCCAGGGCTCGAACCCAGACTACTTGATCAGGAGTCGAGCGCACTAGCCATGCGGCCACTGCGCCTCCGAGAAGGCGCATTAACGAAGTTTTTTATTGTTTCAATATCTCCGTAAGTCGGGTTATTGAATGAAAGACACTTCAACTGCAAAACATTGTATAGAGGTTTTCACGATGGAAGGCATTCTGCGTTACCTTGCACACAGCCATACAGCTCCACTCTCATTGATATGTGCAAGTGATAGTCAACTGGTACAAATCGAATGTACTGGGATGTGACCGGTGGGTTGAGATCATGATGAACAAGGCTATCCTGATCTGTGTTTCCAGCAAAAATCTGAAGACAAGTGAAAAGGATGATGAGATTCTTTTTTTGTTATGAACTTCAAACTGGCGACAATGAAATACTGATGAAATCGCTACCCCACTGAGCCGGAAACTTCAAATTAATTTAACAGATTGTTTTTGAGGACTACGCTTTCAAACCAAACACCAGTGTCTCAATTTCATTTTGCCTAGCCAGCAGAAGGTATCTCGGAGCCATTCTCTTCGATCCTGTCACTATTGCCGATCTTTACTAACAGATTCTTCTAAAATGCATGAGACCCAAGTACTCTTTTCGAAAAGTATCATGAATTATGCTACGAAAATTAACGATAAGAACTAAGTATATGAACCTGCATTGAATCGTAAGACTTTTTACCCCATCAGTGTCTTGTCCTGGTTCCCTGTAGTACTGGAATTCCTCGTTTTTGTCCCCGTACTGCAGCTTATACTTAGTTACCCACTGTGAATAAATTAAGGAATTCCTTCCTTGGGTTGCTACTCGTGTCACTTTAGTGTACTGAGCTCCCAGATCAACCTGTAGCCACGGATTATCATCACTTCCACGAGCGACCCAAGCTCCAGCTGCTTGGTTGGGAATTTCTTGAAAGTTTAGCCTTGCATACGAGGCAGCATGTACAGCATTGCATTCCGATGAGGCGGTAATCTGTGCGTTAGTGATTGCTCCGCTTTCTATACCAAGAGCTTCTTCACATTCTAAGGGTTTTAGGAAAAAGAAATTAAGCCCTTAGGTCATCCCAAACAAAATAATATAAAAACTGCGGTTACAAATATGCAATGACAAATTAAAGCAACGCATGTTGCACAAACTTTGATTAACGTTTCGTGTGCCTCAACATGCATCCTCAGAAGTGATGGCTGGATATAATATTAATACAATAAGATTTAAATGCTTAAGACAAAGACTGGAACCTAATTAAGACAATCGTTAAAAACGGAAAATATACAGACCTATCTAAAGCTTTAGAAAAAGCTTTATTAAAAAGCCTTTCGATTCAGTTACAGTTTCACATACTTCAGTTCTTTTCGTATGAAAAAAACGGTAAATCCTACTTTAACGTAATGTATTTACCAGCCAATTTAATACCTTGATTTATGGCGGCCATTATTTGGGCTCCATCTAGTGCAGCATCATATCTTTTCATTTGAGCAATTTTTCCTTTGAAATATCTATCTCTCTTGACTCCCATCAAAGCTTTCGGGAAGTTCGTTGTAATCAAATGGGCTAGACCAATATTTAGTGACTTGGTTAAGACTCCGTTAATATAGAGTGAATTCTCTCCAGTTTCATGATTGTACGTTGCAGCAACATGTACCCACTCTCCAACTGCAAGAGATGCGTCTGTATGGAACTCCTGACCTTTTTTTATTTCCTGGTAGAACTTTCCATTGAGGTTGATCCATATACCGACTCCGTGGTCAGTTTGCCCATAGTTAAACAGTGGTCCATCTTGACCCCCAGGTTGAACCCAGCACATCAGCGTGATTGATTGTGGCTGGGACACCTGAAATACATCAGTCGGGAATTCGATGTAACTCCTATTGTTGCCAAAAAATTTGTAGGCTCCTGTTGATTCATTGTATGGTCCAACTGTAAGGTCCACAGTATGTAGTATTCCGGGGGAGTGCCTGTTCTCTTTTTCCGCGGCTTTATATTCTCCATCAAGAGGGTAGGAGGCAAAAGGTTCTGGCAAAACTAAAAAGTAATTCGCATTATTAAGAACTGGATAATTGGAAAAGAGCTTAGAGAGTAGCAACATTACCATAGGTTGATTTTATGATTAATTGACAGCTGTCACTAAAAGCTATCCGCTGATCAGTAACACGTGACCACATCGCGAACTTAGGTTTACAGAAGTTGATCGCTCACCGGTTACTGGTTTTCCGATTGGATCTCAAGCTAAGGCTAGGTTATTTCTCTGGGGAGAAGGAGGGAGTACGCGCAAAGGCAAAATTTCGGCGCAAATTAACCCCTCGCGGGTTGCTGACTTTTTTCTGACATATTCCTTGCACTATCGTCTCTTGAAAAGTCCGTGATATATTGCGTGTAGACTTTTGCCGATTGTGCTCGCATATTTTTTGGCGTAATTTAGCAAACCGAGCATAATGTTTGGCTTTTATCTTAGCACTGCTGGCATAATCTGGCTTTTCTGACCTTCACGAAATGACGTAATTTCGTTTTTTATATACTTCTTTTTACTTCTTTTTATATACTTTTTATTTACTTCTTTTTACTAGATATTTGCGCCGAATAAGTAATAAATTATTATTATTATTATTATTATTATTATTATTATTATTATTATTATTATTATTATTATTATTATTATTATTATTATTATTATTATTATTACTTGCTCTTGCCTATTTTGGCTCTCGCCCAAATTTCACGCGGGCAAAATACCGTTCCTTGGTCTTTCTTTGCTCCCCAACCCGACGGAAACGCTTTCTACGCAGGCTAGTTGTCTCCGGGCAAACTGTGGTCGGTCTGATATTTCTTGGTCTTGGACCCTGCGCATACAGTTTGATAGCGAGCTGACTCAGCTCTAGAATCTCGTCCTCGTTATCGATATGCGCTCTGAGAATTTCCCAAGTCTAGTTCATTTGGTTCAGCAACTTAAATTGTCGTACAGAGAACTTCAATCTCTCTTTCGTTTATTGCAATTGATACCCCCACCGTAGTACTGGGGGTTGATAGAGCCCCCCACCAGGAGGGGGGGGGGGGGTTCTGTTCAGGCACAAAGAAATAATTTTCCATACTTAGATAGCCCTGAGCTTGCTCTACAGGGCGATATCATTTCATTGTATCATTTTTTACCATTTTCTTGGATTTAATTTCACTATTTCTTTAAATAGTCAAGAGATAACGTAAAGGTATACAAATTCAAGCCAGGATACTGTAAAAAACGATGGTTCCAAACGGCGTTATTCCTTGTTTGTCTTTATTCGCCTTTGTTTACGTGTCTTGAAAACTAAGGGCCTCTTCATGAGCCCGGTAATCGGGCTGGCTCGGTCACCGGGACAAATTCTGTGGTGTGTTCATATGGGAAATTTCAGCCCGGTCGACCGGGATGAATTCAAGAAACGCAACCAAAACGGTAGAACATAAATTTGTAGTGTTCGCGACAGTCATAGCTTTGTGGACTCTTGCAACTTTACTAATAAAGCTAATTCGCATACTTCTAAAGTGGAAATACATACAAGACCGAAATTATGCCATTTTGGCCGCTATGTTGTGAGAGCGAAGCTATTTTGTTTAAAAAAATTAGTCCCGGTCACCGGGCTGGATAGTCCAGTCCCTGGACTCTCCTTTCTTCCCGCCGCCTATATAGGGGCTGAACCCGGGCGGACGAAAGAAGAGTCCAGGATAACTTGCATGCGCATGCTCAGAACGCCGCCATTTTTTCCCCCCAAATCGGGGGAAAAACCATATTTGGAAGAACTTTCCAGATTTCGCTTGTGGCGCGATTTTCTGAATAACAATATACAAGCAACAATTTCTGCATTCAGATTGGTTAAAAACATGTCAATTAAACCTACATCAGTGGAATTTCACCAGTGCCACGGTAAACCACAGTCGATTTGTTTTTTACCACAATAATATCAAAGATAACGAAAGAAATCTTTGCTAAGATTTGTTGACAATTGAAAACACCGACTCGGGCTTGAAGTGCACGCGCTGCATTATGCAAATGAGCTACTTGTACGCGTCAGACTTTCCTTTCAAAACTTTTGCAAACTCGCTCAACATGCAGAAAGGATACGAAAAAAATGTTTGGGAAAAGAGTAATGACGCGTACTCGTTCTTGATAAGAGTACAGACCATGATAAAATTTTATGTTTTTATGTTTTGTACCACAACATCAACGTCAAAGAACTTGATGTATTTTTTTTCAGAGCGCGAGCTGAAAAAGGCATTGCGCGACACATTGACGCAAGCGGCGTGGTTGGGACCTGGTAATTTTTGATTGGTTCGTTCTGAGCATGCGCATGCAAGTTATCCTGGACTCTTCTTTCGCCCGCCCGGGTTCAGCCCCTATAGGCGGCGGGAAGAAAGGAGAGTTCAGGGACTGGACTACGGGCTGGAGTGTTTATATGGGAAAATTTTCATATGAAGAGGCCCTCAGTAGCATAATTTTGATGCAAGGAGCATAATTTAGAGAAACGAGCATAATTCGGGCATAGTTCCCAGAAATTTTGAGTAGTGTTAAGAACATAATATGCTAGTTTCAGGAGCACAATCGACAAAAGCCTAATTGCGTAGGTAATTTCTACAATCTTGGTTACACCTACTGGGTATCGTTTGTTAAAATTTAACTGGAAGAAAAAATAGCAAAACCACAAGCTGAACAATAACATGCTTACAATTGATCATTTTGTTTTCAGTGTCTGACAAAAGAAAAACCTTTTTTTTTTCCTTTATGGTCAGTTATTGCAATTAGGAGCTTGCATTTAGGTTTGCCTTAATCAACATCATTTTCATTTTAGTTTAATTTTTTATACTTTGCATGGAGGCGATTTTAATAGAACAATTATTCCACTCTCCCTTGCAGCTGTTAGTTTCTATATTTTGAGGGTGTTTTAAATAAATCAACTATCCACTCGCGCTTGTTGGATATGAGATGGGATGACAGACCAACTCGACGTTACGCGCCTCGCTCTTTCATAGTTACCAATACAGTTTTTTCCACTTCCGTAAAATCCTTCTTTGCACGTGCACAGATAACATCCGTGGGTGTTTTTACACACTGCATTATCATCACACCTGTCTGTTTTAATGGCACACTCGTCTATATCTAAAACATCAAGAAGAATTTTATCAAAGTAAGTTAATTGGAAAGTTTCCGTCTGGTTGAATCGTGTCAGTATTCCCTTTGCCGAGTCTTGGGATACAATTCTGTATGGATGTTAGCCTGTTCCAGGCTCTCTGTCAGTGGAGGATTAAAAAAGCGGGCGGGCGACGAGTGGGGTCTGGTAGGGAAAAAGGATTTGGCGCTCTAGCTCTCCTTTTCACTCCCGGATCCCGCTCGCCGCTGATCCCGCTTGTCGCCCGCTCCCTTTTTCGATCGTCCTCACTGACTGAGAGCCAGGAACAGGCTATATGGATGTATAAAAACGGTGTAAAAGAATGCCCTCCTTAACCAGTCTTTTTTCCCTCCACTCGTTTATCTACCTTTTCTTCCTTTCCTTTCTCTGATTCTTCTCTGATATTGAAATTAACAAGGGTTTCAATTTCCTTTACGTAATCTAGGCTACACGTACTCATGATGCGATAATTTTTTTCGTTTAATAGTTTTTTCAAGAGACCCTTTTCTAGACTTTTCAAGTCGAGAGTTGTTGATGCTTTTTCTCCAAGTTTAAATTTCTCTTTGGAAAAATAGAAGTTTTTCCTAGGTAAAGTTCTTAACATGACAAGGACAGAACATAAGCTGGAGAAGAACAAAACATGTTCGCCAATTATGCTTAGGCTGTATTCAGGAACGTAGCCTGGATTTTTCAAACGGGGGGGGGGGGGGGGGAGGGGGTCACACTGTGTAAAAGTGAGGGTACTCACCAGATTGTCATGTCGTTTCCGCCACTGGCTGTTGGTTGTTCGTTTAAGAAAGGCTTACAAAATCGTTGATCATGTGCACCCCAGGACCCCTCTCCCCCTCCCTCCCCCTCCTGCGCGCGCCACCACCACCAGCTACGCCCCTAGTGCTTTTGTTTTATGTCCCCACTGGTTGCTTATCCTTGTGCTTGTGCTTATTATCATGATGACGTTTATGAGTCAGTAGAAGGAAAAAACAGCGTTGGGTGTTATAAAACGCATTAAACCAAAAGCACAAGATTAATATTTTTTATTCATACCAGTGCAGTTTCTTCCATCTCCGGAAAATCCATCTTTGCACCTGCAGTTATAGGATCCCTTTATGTTGATACACACAGCATTAACATGACAGCTGTGTGATCCTTTGGTGCATTCATCGATATCTAAGGCAAGAAAATATATTTGATCGGAGTTTGACTCCTTTAAAGTCTTTAAAGTCGTCTGGCCGAGATATAAAAGGTTTGTATTTATCTTACAGTGCAACTCGCTTGTTATAGAGAGGATATTACATGGCCCCAAGAGTTCAATAAAAGAGAAATTCTGTATCTATCTCTATAAGACCTTGTGATTGTTATGACATATAAACTCCTTACAATACATAGGCATACGAACAACGACGTTTCAGACGATTTTTCGAAGATTTCCGAATAGTGAGGTGGTTTAAGGAAAAAATCGTTACAGACTGGAAGAAAGCACCAAACTTGGCACACAAGCCCTCTACGATATGGAAAACAAATTTAGTCTGGGTGCCACGTGATCCGATCATCCGGGAGGGGGCGTGACAGCCAATTCATTTTGCGACAGTCTTTGCTAGCATGGAAACGAGGCTTAAATATTTAAATGTTGTAAATTATGCTTAGAATCAGTTAACATTTGCCTAAAAACATTAGAAATAACTATTTGGTACTCTTTTCGTTTCACAAAGACTTAAGAGTGCTAATGATGTAGTCACGTGACAGTCACATGCTGAGATTTCTGTCCTCTTGCACATACAGTTTTACTGAATACGTAAGAACAATGTCATCACAGAATGGACTAACGAAAAGGTACATTTATATCGTGGTTATAGTTATATCCTAAACTACAAGTCGCGCCAAGAAATTAATGGGAATCAACTCACGGAGATGTCTCTGACGGGGAAGGGGGGGGGGGGGAGGGAAGAGGTTACCAGTGGTGGAAACTACTTTGAAAACTGGATAGCAACACGGTATTTGGAATTTATTCTTTAAAGATGAGATCAGTGTTAATTATTGCTGCATTCTCCTGAACACTGACATAACCCTGTGCAAGGACGATTAGCTTTTCTACATTTGCATATGCCAGCACATCCCTGTTTGCAGCCACATTTAAGGAGCTCAAGACAGGCTTTGGCCGCTTCAGGAAGGGTCATCAGGCAGGTTTCCACGTGCCATCCATTTCACACCAACCCCATCCCTCGGGTGAAGGAACCATTTGAACAGAATGCAGACTTGTGTACTAGATGCTACTTTGGCAAACTGCTCTTAAAACGTGCTGTAACAGTGAGTCCCACATAGGCAAAATTAGAAATCATCTTTGTTACTTTCGTCCCTGTCGTCACACATTAAATGTTATTACTACTAAGACGGAACATGAAATAAATATGAACAGTAGAATAATTGGTGGACAGTCCGCTGAATTTCACTCCTTACAAAATGTCTGGAATTCAATTTACCTGTGTAGGAGGTATGTTCTCCAAGTTTCTATTCTTTTTGGGGAAAATTTCTTTGCGGGCTTCATTTACATTGAGCACATTGTTGCTCTTGTTGTTAAGAACTATTGTAAATCTCTCGATAAGCTTGAAGATGGAATCATCCGTGTCCAGCTGGTATAAAGGGTGATTTTCCAGGAACTTAAATGCCTCTGTCACGTCAGGAAATGAATTCCATGCTTCCATGCAGACTTCTTACTTACCCTTGCCAAAGAAACGAGAGGTAGTGTCTCATCCAGTGACTGAATGAAACATAGGGAGTGCCCGAGATGTTTCAGGTCCAAGAAACGTGCAGGTAGAATTCACACTTATGTATTGGACGTATTTCCCATGCCCAAACTAATCCAGATGGCTGCAGATGGATATGAGGCGATCATGTCGTGGAAAAGCCTATTAATATGACGAGAACATCCGTAGCCACTGTTCGAACAAAAACCTGCTTGTATCATTTGTCCAGCGCGTGTTGAACATGTACAGCAATAGACCCTTCTCCAAAATAGCGGCCGAAAATTCAAATAAGTTAAAATTCAAATCGTATACCAGACGTATATTACAGACGTTTATGAGTCGTACAAACGTCTGTAAATTTTTCAATTTTTAACTTACATTCTCTCAGCTGATATTACACTTGAAATGCTGAAACTTTGCAGGGTTACTTAAGTAAAGGTGTTCTTTCTAGTGCTGGTGTACGTTTTTAATTTTAGCTAATTTTAACTTATTTGAATTTTTAGCCGCCATTTTGGAGAAGGGTCTATTCTTGTGTCGGCTTCCTGGTGGTCGCATCTCTGCATATCGCTAGAGCCTCTGCTTGTGACAACAGATTGGTCTGAGGTGATGTTTACTTCCCTGTTCTCGGGAAACTGGAAGTTTGGAAGTCTGCTTCAGGAGAGCAAAGGGTTCTTTCTTGTTTGTATTGTCCGCCTGCAGAAACGCGTTCCGATTTGGAGGAATCTTGGTTTCACCTGTCACTTTTCTTCTCTGACCATTACCTCTCTTCTCTCTGGTCGAATCTTTGATACTATTTGCCTTGTATATATCCCAAACAATGTCCATCCGTTTACTTGACTGGAGATGATTCAGAATGTATGGAATGAAGTCATTTTCAGCATAGCTGTCAAATGTGGAAACAGTTGTGGATGGAAGAGCATGAACAACAGCTGCTCCATGGAAGATCTTACAGTCATAGAATGGAGGTGGATTCGGCTGTTCTGTATTGGCAGGATTAACACATGTCAAGAGGTCTGAATTATTCCCAAATCTGCGTGGCTTATATGAACATTCGGCTGAAATGGTTGCAATCGCTTCTCAGAGCACTCACTTGCTTTTTTTGACATTGTTTTAGGATGCTCGAGATTTTGCTAACAATTCAAAAGTAACTTCTGGCCCAGACTTCAAATTAACTTTCAAACGCATCAAGTTCCTTAAAGTGGTCTACATTCTGCAGAAAAGCCTAGTACACTTGTTCGCAATCTTTGTGAGGACTATCTACAGGGCATTTTAAAGGCTCTCCTTTACGGCTATCACAAATAATCCATTGAATTTAGATACAGATATGAAATAAGCACTTGTCTGACTAAAATACATATATTTGCCGAAATTGTTTTTATGTAGACTTCTGCGAATGTAACAATAATAAAAATTTGGTTTCCATATGTTCAAAAGGGGGCTTTAAATAGAGCATAAAAATCCAAATGAGCACTTGGGCATTTTGTTGGCTTTTTCACTGGCGCTAAGATAGGGGAAAGGTTTCATTTGCTTGTTTTACAGTACAACACCAAATTGTGGACAGAAATTTATCATCATAGCTCCCAGATGAAAGGACGCTTTTTTTACCTTCTACAGAAAACGTAACCAAAAAGTTATGCTGTAGTTTAGTAAATGCACTTTCTAATTCTTGATTGTTGTTGGAACTTAAAGCTGGTGAAACTTCATCTTTGCCTGGTATCAGGTTGTTAACTTCGTTGAAATTACTGATGGAAACAATTCTTTTCTACTGTGATAAACAGTGAACAGGGACTCAAAATATATGAATTCAATTAAATATCTTTCAACAAAAAGTATTAAAGAGTCCAAGCAATCTTTTCATATGAATAGAAAATTGGCCTCTAAAGTTAATCTTTTGCGTCGGCCATCTCAAGCTTAAATTGCATCGCCAGGTTATAAGTTATTGTGTTAAGCTTATCTTGTGTTCCGTGAATGAAGTTAGCCCATGATTAATTAAAGGTAACAGTAATGTACCGATCTCACTTTCGAACTTTCGAATAAAACCAAAATTAATCCTCTACTGAATTCGTGCAACCACGTTTATCCTGTTTGGCGCCTTTTATACTTACTCTTTCCCGCTCTTGGCACCAGTTGTATTAGCCTTTGCATACATGGCAGCGGTTCTTTATTTTTATATTTCCTTGGTTCCTCATTCTTTTAATAAACAACCAAAGGAAAACTTAGACGGAAAAACGATTTCAACTGCATCCTCCGATGTATCCTCTGCATCCTCTACATACTCATTATACAACATGAGCGAAACTCAACTGCATGCTCTGAAGTCAGTTTATTCAGCAAGTAGATCATGGCATAAACACTTTAAGTCTATTTAAATGAACTACTGAACCTAATTTGTAAGTTGCTTATGTATTTTAGTTTAATTTGCTAATCAAAAGCATTATAAAAGTAATCACTGATTTAGCAGCCTCGTTTTCATGCTGATGAAGGTTATCAAGAATTGAAATGACGTGTCTTCCCCCCCGGATCATCAAATCACGTGGCACCCAGGCTAAATTTGTTTCTTACACCAAAAAGATTCATTGTGCCAAATTTCATGCTTTCTTCCACTCTGTAAACATCACGCCTTAAA